>CATQJL010000316.1:81417135-81459327 GCA_958299035.1 Cylicocyclus nassatus | reverse complement strand
AAGCAGTGGTATCAACGCAGAGTACTGCACCCCTAAAATTTTTTCGGAGTGCGTGGCTAACGCCACGCACCTTCATTCGAAAAAAATTTTTGTCGCGCCCCCCCCCCCCCCGAGCGGAAATCCTGGGTACGCCACTGCCAGACACTCATTTGATTCTTTTGTTGACAGGCATTTTGCACAAATGCATATATGTAGGTCTGTACGCATGTTTCAAATAGAATTTTTTATTTGTAAGCCAACCTGGCTCAAACATTGCATCCATACACTTCGGGGCAGAACGCTTGTCGTAGGCTACTTTTCATTATCGGTCGATATCGATTTTATCGACTTTTTGCAGAGTTCGAGTTGCGGGAAGTTCTTCAAAGGGCCTAAAAATGCTAATTTCAGAACTGCTTTCCACATCTGCCGAGGGACACTACAAGAATTCATGAGCGATTAAATTAAGATTAACCTTTGATTCAACTGGCTTGGCTCCTTTAGGGCGGGGTTTTGTGATCTAATTGAGGCCGCTCGCGCCCGCGACGCACGTGCGTCTCTCTCGCGCGAGGGCTCTTTGATCATCACCTAGCCTTAATTAGGTCACGAAGCCCCGCCTATGCCGAAGCCAAGCCAGTTGAATCAAATGGTACTAGTAGTGCTCACTAGATTTCAGCTAAATGTCCAGACTCTGCAGTAAGGGGTTTCCATTTGAAAAGAGCAGCGATTCCTAGCCGATGGTCTGCACAATAAAGCGCAATAAACATACGACCAAGAAATCTGCCTTAAAACCTGCCTTCGCAACCGTGTTCAACAGATGATTTGCATCATCTTGCATGCATTTGCGGGACCCATACGAGCGCGGTTGGGCTCCGCCAAAAGGCAGAAACCCAAGAATTGGAGCAGGGAGAACTCAGCAATCACGCAGGAGTCTGCCTTATTTAGATTGGTTATCCTGAGCAGTAGCTAGCAGTCTGCATGAGCTTCCAACTTCTCCGTGGCAGAACTATCGATGTGATCCTCCAACTTTCGCCTAACAGCAGGTTGCGACAAATGGATCGACGGCTGTTTCCATTCACTTTTGGGTCGCACGCAAATGGCAGGAAGAAATACTGATTATGAAGGAGACTTTCTATGGAAGAAAAACGTCAGCTGTTGTTTTTTCTATATTACTGATTGACTTCCCTTTCAAAAAGCATCGTAGCAGTAGCGTTTGCTAAAAAAACGCTTGCTGGCTAGCAACATTAATCAATGAATACACAATGTAGCAGGAAGAAAGCAAGTAGGGAGTCCGTCTAGCCAATGATGAATGTATGTTTATCAACGAAAACCAAACCGTATCACTTGCACAAAGAAGGATAACAAAAATGGAAGTGAGTTTATAATCCTCGTTTCTAAATTTTCCAGTAGCGTGTGAAGCACTGGAAAAGTTTTTGACTTCGAAAGTGAAGCACAAAACAGCCTTATAAAATCAGTATGTAGCTGACGAAACTTTTCATATCTTACTACTCAGAAAAACCAGAGAGGCTCAATTTTCCGTTCCGGCTAATTTCATTGGCTACCAAAATTGGTCTCGAGAGCTTCTTTCCTCCAAAATCTTCAGTCACTTGATAGCGTGTCCAAATGAGTATTCCCATATCAAGTCTCAAAAGCTAAAAAAAATGGACGGTCCACATCACTTGATATGTTCGCTTTGATAGTTCATGCTGTGTTTCATGCGTTAAAAATATCTCTGTTCGATGGCCTCCCAAAGCTAGAGCATTGTAAGTAAGTTCTCCATGGTATAGCTTTTTACCACTTGTACTCCTCCTCCATCCCTCCCCCAGTTCCGGCGTTCATGCCAACGGCAACAATCACCTGAAAACTTGACCTTACAATAGTCAGAAACATGGCGATCCATCTGTTCAGCTGCGAAGATAAGTGACGAGTAATGCTATAAAACGTTATGTCTCTTTGTCTTCCCAAGAATCTCATCAAGGCGAACTGCCGAATGATGACCGTGGGAAAAGCGACAATCACTCTTATTTGGTTCAACGTGATCGAAGCATCGTATTTCTGTCCAATATAGACGTTTTGAATTTCTACACTATTCTTACTCAGTTTTTTTGTTTTTTACGGGCATCTTCACGCCGTGTAACGGCAATCTTGTCTTCGAGAAGTTCTATTGCACTTATGCCGAGCTCCCCCTTAAGACCATAGAAACGGTTTTTGGGACGCTCATGACTATAACAATGCCGCATGTGCACTTTTACATTCGAGGGGGAGGGAAGAGAGAGAGAGAGAGCAGCTAGACGGGAGAGCGTCGACAGTCTGCGCTGGTATATATCTTGCCTCAAACATGCATTTGTATAGATTACATGCCCCTTTAATTCATTGCAAGCGGATCCTGGGTGCGTACTCCATATCGAATCTAATCTTGAGTAAATTTTTACACCTTTTACACGTTGCGCGAATGATATTTATCAAATTTGGGTAATTGTTCTACACAGGTGAAAAGTAGGTTTAACACGTTGATGACCGCTTGACACACATGCTGTGTCAAGGCTTGGCACACCATGTGTATCGTTGAAATTGCTACTTAAACCCACTCCGGAGTTTTCTTTTGTGCAGAAACTAGACATAACCTTTACTGTTTTTGCCAGCATTCCAGAATTACTGCAATTGTACTGTAGATGAATTTGCGCGCGATTTTATCTAAAAAATGTTGAGTGGTCCGTGAAACGCCTTGGTCGTCAATGTGTTAAAAACTTTCTTAACGCAGCAGCACTTTCCATTTCTTGAATTTAACAACCAACTCCTTCTCGCTAAAGTGTGGAAAACATTTTGTTATTCAGTGAAATAAGGGTTGGCGGCTGAGGATTGAACCAGACTGCTCCGTGCGGCAGTCTGGTTCAATCCTGCGGCATACGCAGCGTGCGATACATACATGGGCATGTCTCATTCATAGCAGCGTACGCGAAGTACGTTGCGACGCAATGCAGCCCAAACAATCTTTCGAGGGACCGTGAGTTCCATCGTTGCTAATATTAGTGACTTTCCATAAAATAGAACATGGAAAAGGTGCTTTTTGATTGAATTCAAATCTGTAAATTTGTGATTACCTAGCTATAGTTCATTTATAAAATCGTGATGACGGATTCTACTGCGGACCCACAGGAGCACAAAACTCATACAAGAAGGCATCACCTTTACGTTCAGCTCAGTCACTTCCAGTGTCTAAGCCAAGAAAATGCGATTTTCGGAAGTGGCGTGCGTGTCGCGTGCGGTCGAGCCGCCATCCATCGTCACGATTTTTCAAATGTCCTATACTGCGCTCATAACGCTGATAGAAGAGATATAAGCCATTGTACGCTCTTCGATTTGATATCAAATTTTCAAGCGTTGGTTAACATTTATAATGATTTGAGGAATATAAACAATTTACATTTCAAAACTCTCGCTGAATTCAACCATCTCGTGTCTACACTCATTGAATTTTGATATGTTCCAATCTTGGCACTGCTCTGTTAGAATGTAGCGCTATGCCTGCGTTCTACCCATGTCATTGCAACTATAATTGTTTCTCCCATTTCCCTCATGTCTCATTCTCATTGCTGTTAAAAATCTTCCTTATCATCCTTTCGTTTTGAGATATACGGGTGTCCAAGAAAATGTGAACACTGGTTGATCGTTAATAACTCTATTGCTTTCACGTCTTTCGCCGAGCATGATGCACCATTCTGTAAAGCGCGGTTCAACTTAGATTTGTAGTATGGAGCGAATCATCGATCGCTCTTCGTTACTGTACGATTACGGTATGAACTTCTAGCATGTGGATCCGTAGTGAAATATGCCATTTTTTTTCAAAAAAAAATCTGAAAAATCGTGTACTAGGGTTTTCGCGCAATCTTATCCCACTACAAAACTTTTTACGAGTAATTTTAACTTCTTTGACGGTGTTGTCACATTTCTGACAAATGCTGGAAATTCAGTTATTACGGTTCACCTGGGATAACTTTGGAAAGAAGCATCACCATAAAGTGCAAATTTTATATTTGAAATCAGCGGCTTCCATTACCATAGTATAAAAATTTTTGGCTTGTTCGTTTCGATCCGAAAAGAATATGGCTTTCAATGGCCTAAAATTCTTGTATTCCTACCGTAATCCTACAGTAGTGAGGGGCGATCGACGATTTGCTCCATACTGTAGATCTAAGTTAATTCTCGCTCTACAGAATGGTGCCTTAAAATTGGCGAAAAACATGGAAGCAACGGAGTTATTAACGATCAAATAGTGTTCACATTTTTTGGGACACCCGGTATACTAAAATATATGCTATTTCTCCTTATTCAAAGAGCAAGATAGTTTTATAAAGTACAAATTGAGATGTAATTCAAATGTAACAACAAATGGTGATACACGATCACCCGTGTGTGCAAAACCTTCATCAAAAAACCTGTGGGTCACAAATTTGCACGCCATAAAGTATTTGAAGCTGCTACTCTGTACACTGGGACTATGCCGCCCAACATTCCGTTTGCCACTCAAAAGTTATAGCACAAAACCAGCACCGGTGACACATCTGTAGTCAAACATGTAAACCTTTTTTCAAAAAAACCTTTTACAGATACAGACGACACTTTGATATATCATTCACGCCGGTTTTAGCATTGTCTTTAGATCTCGTCTCGGAGATTATTCATCTAAGTAAGTGGAATCATCTTGTAACGAAGTTGTGATGACTTCGCAGTTCCTTCAATCACATCAAAAATATATAAAATATAGACGTCACAAACAGGACGAATGGGACCCCTCTCCGCGACGCGCAAATCTCTGCTCCGGAGGTGCGCCACTTTTGGGAGAGCCCCGGAGCACAAAAATGCGTCAAATGGCAGGGCTCCGGAGCGCGAAGTGGCAATCCTCCGCTGGGGAAAGCCCGCGATCCTGCCACTTCTGCTCCGGAGGTATCCCATCGACTGTCTGAGCCATGAAACAACGCGACTAATCTCCTCACTTGATTCAAACTTCTGAATTCCACTAGACATTAGGATAAACAGGCATCGTATTCATTTAATGATAAACAGGCATCATATTCATTTAATCAATCAAAATAAAATTATGAGTATAATGACTGTACAAGTTACATGATCTGTCTTAGCTAATCATCCAAAAGTTTTGATAGACTAATTCGTTGGCTTTTATCACCACATTTTCAAATACGCGCCGAAATATATGTCATCCACTTTGCTAGCGTGCTGAGTAACTTGTCTCAACTTGATGGATTTCAAACGCTGTGATTTTGATATCATATACCAAATCATACTTGGTGATATCACGGTGTAGAAAGGTATAACCTGCAACAGATTGTCACACTCTCAAATTACATTCAATCACTAACACTTACGTAAGTGAGAAGAAACAGCATTCGAAAAGTAATATAATCGAACTCGTTTACCAGAATGGCAAGTACTCCAGAAGAGACAGTAAAAAAAGCGTAGCATATACTTTGGAATACGGAAAGGGGTAAAAGAAGTTTGATCACCGAATAGTTTTCCACTAGTTGGTAGGAAGAACTCAAATCGAAACGTTTGCTGAAATGTGATAATGGAAATAATCTTTTCTGCGGTTGAATTTCATCAAAAAATCAAACAACCTCTTGACGGCGATGTAATTCCCAGTGAAGAGAACTGCCACTCCAACCAAAGTGATTGCGTTTATAGAACAAAGAAAATAACATAATAATGTTATTCTTTCCACTGCGCGTGGCGAAGATGGGGTACAATAAGGTAAAGCCGAAAACTCCTCTATACGAGTCGTCCAAGAGACGATAGCGAATCCAGCTGTGACCTGGCGTAATCTCATTGCAATGTTACCTGACCTTTTACCAGACTCTTCTCACCGAGAAAAATGCAAAGCTAATACCCAGTTTTTTCCCAAATGTCTCATAACTGCTGCGCTTCCACAACGCTACGTATCGCTCAGCTACCATAGCAAACTGCAATGAGATTAGTTCTTACAGATGAATTATAATAAGTAAATGAATTATAATCGGTAATATCGAACCTGCAAAATAGCAAAGGAGATCATGCAAAAGTTTCCCAAAAGCCGTAGTGTAAAGCATACATCTTTCGGAATCAAAAATTCACATGGTCTTTGCAAAGTTACATAGTTTCCAACTTGATAAGCCTAAATCTTGGACTAGTAACAACTCGGATATATAAGACAAATTGAATATTTTGCGGTCAATTTTACCAATACTAATGCACCCATTAGCAAGCATGATGGTAGTACTAAAGATCTAGAAGACTGATAAGGAAGTTTACTGTGAGATTAGTACCCCTAGACGAGGTGCTCGCTTACAAAATTCACTTTCTCATTCCTACTGCTCCGCTTCAAGCCTTCCACTTGTACAAATGCCTTCATACTTCACATGCAAAACCTTACAAGGACTTACACTCGAGCAATGCAATCTATCCATCTTCGGCTCAATGCTCTGACGAAGTCTTCGAAATGCTTTTTAACACGCTCACGAAATTACACAATAGTCGACGGAAGTTTGAAGGATGAAAGCACAGGACTAACTAGAGCCTTTACTCAGCGTACTAGCAACGAAAGATCCAGCCCGGCGCATGTTAATACTAAACATGGAAAGTAAGAAACAGTGCTCAGACCCTCGTTACCGTTAGCTGCCTCGCAAGCTGCCAAATGCCCGATGTAGATATGCAAAGTAACAGAAGCCATATGTAAGGTTGCGGATGATTTCTGTAGCACTTTTATTTCTATTTCTTAAAAATCCAACAAGGAAGGGTACTGAGTCGCTGGCGGTCCGAGATGATATGCTTCCCATTGTATGCGCCTTGATGAGCTGATTCCAAAACTATCTTTTTTATCTGCTGAGCTCCTCTCTTGAAGAAGCTATGGGCGGTTCAAGTTGCAAAGTTATTGGGGTTCTGATGCGTAGTGTGCTTTGATTACCATCTTGGGAGTGATCAAATGACATGGTTTTGACTGCATAGACTACAAGGAATGTACACATAAACCGAACACATAAATAAGTGTTTTGCAAGTAATTCTTGTAAATGTGGCACTAAATGTTTGCCAGACTTGGACATTCGAACGCTCATAGCTTCTTCTAGAGAAGAGCTTAGCAAAAACGGAAGTCAGATTTGGAATCAGCTTACCAAAGCGCATCTTATGATATGCATATCATTTCGGTTCGCCGCTGCTGCGACCCTGTATCCTTCCCTTGTAAGAGACTTTCGAATTTTCTGGTGTTCAAGGAGTATTGAGGGGGTGCAAGGGTTCACCAGAGGTATTGTCAGATCCGTGGCCCATGCGCAAAACACACACGACGATTGGAGTATGTTTCATGGACTTTTGTCAACGGTTTGGTTCTTCCAGGTGATCAGGAGAAGACCGGGTTGTGGTAATTGGGGAGGGTATGGTCCATAGTGGCGAAGATAGGGGGATGGCACAATCATGTCCTCACACGGTCACATGAGCCACATATTGCGCCATGTCAGCGCATATTTGCATTTTGACATAGAGAACAATTTTTGAAGATTTATAAAAATCACTTTCGACCTCACCGCATCAAATCCTACATTGCACATAAAAAGAAAAACTTCCGACAAATTTTTTAACTTTTGGTTCCCTTCTTACCTCTCGTTCTTGATATGCTAGCACCAAATGCTACCAGAGAGATAGTGCGAAAATATGTTTTAAAATTAGACTCGAAAAAATTAAAGAAAAAATGACATTTTGGACGCGCTTACAACGTTGTCGTAAACTTGCTATAGCCGTGCCTTTGCGGCATTAGTCATACTGTTGTGTATAGCTGCCGCACCCTACACATCGAGAAAATTTGAGGATTCTAAAGAGCTGCCAGAATTTTTCAGAATTCTACAAAAAATCAAGAGATTATCCGACAACGTAATATTAGGTCGCTCAGAAAGTAGAATCGCTTTTTTTATGAGCGCCACATTTCGGAACAAGGATTTTCAAGAAATCTTGACAGCATCCGAAGCAGCACTTCATTTTCTTTCTAAAGGTAATGAAGTTGTTGCAGTACATGATAGGTTTTTAGATACCAAAATCTGCAACCCGAACTTTTTAAGATGCCAAATTTCACAATTTTTCTAAACCTTCATGTCAACCCTCCGAAGGATCCAAGTGAAGATTCGATAGAGCAAACCTTAGAAAATAAAGTACAGCTTTTCCCCCTTCTTCTTAGCCCGTCACAATTTTTTAAGTTCCTTATCAAAACCATCAAATTTTGGCAGATTCGGGTTAGCCCCAATCGCATTAAAGGTCAATAATGACACTAATTTTACGAAGCAAGTGTGAGTTTAAGGACTCGGTATATCAACGAGTTTTTTGAGTACAGCTTGAGCGCGTTTTAAAACATGAGTTATGATGGTTTTATCTCCGAAGACTCCATGAATCGGAATAAGAAACACTTATTGTAAAGAGGAGAAAAAGCTGCATCGAATAGCAACCGAGCTGCTCTCCTTTTGATGTTCTATGAGCTCTTAGTTGACTAACGAGGGAATAATTAGAAGTCGAAGTGGCCAACTTAAGCGCTGCCCACTATTTGATGCAGCATTCAACGCTGATTTCGAATCTGTGTTCCATATCTGCTTAGCGCCTTTGTGGACGAAGTTGTAAGCCGTTTTATTGCAAAAAAACTGCACATGAAATTGCGAAATTATGCATATCACTGCCCTTTTAGCTCACCTCCGGGTATGGGCTATATGAAGTAACCTAGCTGCAGGTTTTTGCCCAGCTAGCCAAACATGGCACTGTACAGCCAAACTTGCGCTTTGCATGGGCGATTTCTCGGCGAAATAACGACTTTCAACGTCTCATAACTTCGCCCACATAGGCGCTAAGCAGATATGAAACAGGATTCGAAGTCAGCGTTTTATGCTGCATCCAATGGTATGGAGCTTGTTTTTTTATTGACCACTCCGATTTCTGACCATTCCCTTGTAAGTATGGAAATTGGTAGCATCAGTTAAAACTGATAGTATGAAGAGTTATGGAAGAGAGAGGAAAATTGTTTTGCATGCTGTAGAGTTTGCTCTATAATTATGTTACTTGGACTCCTTCGGAGGCTTGATATAAAAGCTTAGGAAAATTGTGAAACTTGACCATTAAAAGTGCGAGTCGCAAAGTGGTAATTTTCTGAGAACTCTCAGAGTGCTGCAAATATTTCATAATCTTTAGAAGATGTAATGCTGCATCGAATACAAGCAAGACCTCGTAAAAATGCCACGAGATGTGACTTTCATTTGAAAAAAGCGACATTACCTTCGGAACGACCTAATACGTTTGGCGTTCAACCACTTTCTTTAGGAAAGCTCGAAAAAAAATTTTTTTTGAAATAAAGTCATTGCAACACACAAATTTTTATCGAAGATTTATGAATGCCTTTACCTGCAGTACGATTGTGATGATAGAGTGTAGAATGTATAACGCCAACATAGTCAAAATCAAAATCTAAAACAACTAGTTGCAACATCAACGCGAAGTAAATTTTCAATTCTAAGAGGAGAAAAGGCATTCAAAGGTAGAATCAAGTTCTATTATGTCATCAGTTTTTTGCCTGTTGTTGTTGAGAAATAGTGGATTAAACACTATCTTTCCACATATAATTAGGTCGTCTCGAAGGTATTTTCGCCTTTTTGAACAAGCGCCACAGTCCGCAGAGCAAAGGTTTACAGAAGCATTTGGAAGCATTCGATGCAGAATTAAATGCTCTTTCAACAGGCCTTCTTTATATTGCATTTGTAATAACGAGCTCTTACAAAATCGACTGCTACTCAAAACTGCGACTCATGCTTTTTACCAAGGTTAAGTTCCGTTATTTTTCTAAATTCTTGTACTGAAATTAAGTTATGAAAGGGGCGAAATTGTTTTGTATTCTATAAGGTTTGCTCCATCCATAGCTTACTTGTGCTCCTTCTGGGAATCAGTGCAAGAATTTAGAAAAATAACGGAACCTGACCTTACCAAAAGCATGAGTCGCAATTTATAGTGTCTGAGAGCTTGTTGCTACAACTGCAATATAAAGGAGAACTTTTGAAAGAGCATAAAAAACAATGCTACCAAGAGCCTTTGTTCTGCGGACTGTGGCGCTTGTTCAAAAAAGCGAAAATACTTTCGGGACGACCTAGTAAAATGTATTGGCTAGTTTAGAATACTTTGGCTTCTCATAGTCACTTTTCGACGAAAAGAAGCAGACGAAACGCATAATAATCTCTTACTTACCTTAGAGTTGACATGTAAAGTCAGATGTCCGCATTTTACAATCACGAGTGTAGAAATGATAACGGATAGCACGCTGGCAGCGAGGTGTGAAGTCAAAACCACGAGGAATCCAGAATTTTTAAGGAGATCATTCCATGTTGAGCAATTCATACCCTTTTCTAAATCAGATGTCCGCACCAAAAAACATTATAGAAAGTTCAATTAATAAACGCATAAGCTCACTACCAGTAGTGAGAACAAACATGGCTTAAGGAAGCTTAGCTGCAAGCGGCGATGTGGTGATAGAGTTATAGTATGAGGCAATACATCATAAAAACATAATTCTCAAACAGCTCTTTAATTACAACGTCAAAAAGATGGAGATTCCAAAGCATAGACAACTTTTTTAGGAGTTCGTTGTATGATTAACAAGCAAATAGAGCTCAGCATGAAGGCGGCAAATGTCAAGCTGGGAGCTTCTTTGGAAAAAAATTTTTATTGCGTTTTCTACAGCGCAGGCCACTTCGCTCGCCCCATACGCATTTCTACACTTTCAGCGAGATGAACGAGCTATGACTGTTATAAACAAATACGATCTTGGCCATGACGAAAAATTCAAAAACCCACTGTCTTTTTAAGGTGCGAAATGACACCAAAACTGGAACGTGAATGGGCAAGGGTAGCACGTACAATGTGTTAGAAATGTAGAAAAAAATCCATGCGGAAGAAAAGTGTAGCAGGCTTCCTAAATTTCGCATTGTAATTTTTCCATTGGTTTCTGATTGCCCACAAGCATGGTTTTGAAGCTCTACAAGGACAGTGCAACTTTGAAAGGGAAATTCAAAAGTTGTACAATAATAAGTGCAGAGTTGGTCTACTACGTTCAATTTTATTAGGACTTCACAATCAACAGATGAGCAAAAAGCGTTTTACCAAGCACTCAGTCCTTTGTTCTCTTCGCAGATGTAAACAATGCTAAGTAACTTTAATGTAGCAAAACTTTTGCGTATACAGGGTGTCCCAAGAAATGTGCGTATTGTTTGGTTGTTAACAACCATCTTGTCATGAAGTCTTTCGAGTTTTGGGTACTATTTTAGAGAGCTGGCTTCAACTAAGATTTGCAGTAAAGAGTGAAACACCGACCACTTATTCTCACTGTAAGATCACGATAGGAGCATTCTAGCATTTAGCGACACTATGAAATTGTCCGTTCGAAAAAAAATCCAAAAATTTCGAAAAACTGTGTAACAATCTTTTTATATTCGAAAATACAAAATACATTATCCAACTTCACTATTCAACTGTTTACTACTTTCAGGATCTTTTCAAATGGTGCAATCGAGATTTTGAGGAGCATTGAAAAACCGGTAATAACGGTATATCCGGCATAATACATAGAGGCATTCGCTTGAGTGTTGGTCAGTAAGAAGAATGGTCGGTGATTTCCTCTAACTGTAAATCTAAGTTGAAGGCAGCTCTACAAAGTGTACCTGAAACTCGATGTCTTTCTATTTTTATGTCGAAAATCTTATTTCCAAGAGTATTCTATTTTGTTTTAAAATTCAACAGAAAACCATAGAAGGAATGAAACACTGTAATATTCGAAAGTCAAACATTCGAAGCCAATGCTAAAGGATGAGAAACTGCTTGAAACACAACCTTCTTTGTGTTTTATTTTTTTGGATGTTTTAAAGGATGAAGAACTTCATGAAAGGTGAATATGCTTGAGGATTTCAAAACTTCCAGCCGATAGCTACAAAAACTGTAATGAAAGGACCTCGGCAATCTCAAGCGCGCTGGAATACGTGTAACTCTTAAGGGTAGGTGAATGTTGCCTGACTTTGTTTAAGCTCGAAAACAAAAACTTTAGCGTCCTAATCTTGCGTCTAGCCATGTCACGCTCCCTAATTACGATAACAGTGATGATTACAGAAACCATTCATTGAAAGCCCGAACATTGTCTAGAGGATAAATATACTGTACGATGCGGCCAGTGATTGTCTCAGATGTCTTTTGCTCAAAGCATCTCATAGATCCTGGGTAACTTGTAATCCGAAGAACTACTTCGGAAGCAGGATATAGACAGTTGATAATTACTGAAGGGGCTGAACATGGTCCGTTCGCGAAGTTTTTCTTGTAACTGAGCCAGCAAGGTGTTGCAGCAGTATATCCGAAAAAAGAACAAACAACAACCTCTATTTTTCTATCGTTAGCTTTCCTTTCCGTCCTCTCTAGCCTTAGGACACCTGCGTTACGATTTGACAGATGTACCGTCCCACTCAACCCCCTCCCCCTTCTGACACCGTCTTCGGCGAGAGTCGAAATGTCACCAGGAGGCTTTGCTTAATACAAAGAATAAAGAGCCGAAGCTCAATCCTTTCTCACCGAATGAGTAATGCACCAATCAAAAAAAATTTGTTTAGATTACTGTTGTTTGTTCTGTACAACCTGAAACCGTCCTAGGCCTCAAAATGCATGTACAAGAGATTTGCATTCTTGCTTCCAGCTTAGCTTGGTATCAATCTAGTTATCTTTGGCGCCTTGCTTAACTTTATAACATTGTTATGAGAGCGGTGTAGATGTGCCCGTCACATAATCTTTGAGCGTATCACGTATCATGTGTCTGGAATTTAGGTTGACCGAAGTTAAATTTGAAATTTTTTTATCAAATCAAAATGATTAACGATTTCTTCTCAACATTTCGAAGGCTTTTTTCATTCGTCTTTGCTTATTCAATAAACCCTCCATCCCAACAATCGATTTGAGACGAAGTATCGCTCGACTTTGGAGAGAGACATCTCGTTTCTGAAAGTACATATTTCCTCAAAGCATGTACAAGGCGTTTCAACTATGCTTTTCACTTTGTTTCAGCTGCGCTTTTGCGCAAGTACGATCTTCTTTATCATAGCAACCTGCCAAAAAATCGTCTGCACCTCTTTCATCTACCCTAAAATCTCGCACATATGTCAGCCATCTGATAAGTCCGCCTACAGATAACTCCGCCATCAGATAAGTGCGCTTTTCTGACAAGGAAAATCGATGAAAATGTACTCTCGCGCCGCCAAGAACCTACAGATAATTCCGCCTACAGATAATTCCGCTCTTCTTTTCTCAGATGAAATCAGAAGGGTGCACAACTGCGCTGCCCTTTTTGGTCTCAAAATGAATCAAGCAACAGATCTTTATTCAGTATCCATTCCATGTTCATCATCATCAAAAACGTGGCTGACCGACGCTGGTTCTTCGTCTAGCAACTAAATTCTTTCTCTTCATAAATGATTTGCACCACGAAGCCGATGCCTTGAAGTCCTACCGGCCGTTCCTGCGCTAGCTGCAACGCTTTTGCGCGAATGTCCTTGACAAGCGCTGCTCTGCTTGCTTTAGACAGCTTCGTCGATCTCTTCCACTTTCTGCTTCCCAAAACGGTTGACACGCTTCCTCAGTGGCACATCCTCCAAATTTTCCTTATCTGCCTTCCATCTTTGAATCACACGTTCACAGACTTCCCAATGAACAGCTGCACTGAAGTTCCATGTTCCAATGCATACTGTACCGCGTTAAGCTTGAAAATTGTGGTGTAGGACTTCCTTCTAGTAGCCATTGAGATCCGAGACACCTGAACAGCTTGAGTCACCATGTGATACTGAAAATATATAGGGCTCTACGTGATTGCGAACTTCGCTGAGTTTGCGGTCATTTGGTCTCAAAATGAATCAAGCAACAGATCTTTCATTTTCCATTCCATGTTCATCATCATCAAAAACGTGGCTGACCGACGCTGATTCATTGCACGTTTGGAATCACGCAGAGTCCTATGATTTTGCGCTGATTATCGAGAGGACCACTCTTTTACAAGAAAAAGCAGGCGTCAGAAACAGCATCAAATTTGTCTAGACTGTCTTTTGTCTTGTATGTACAGGCTTAATGAAACAAGAATTGAGAAAAAGAGCAATGAAGCCTAATGCTTTGCTAGGGTTAAGCGTTTTCAGACTATCACTCTTCCGTTCATTAAACCATTTGACAAAAGCCGTAGTGAAAAAATAAAGCATTTGACAAAAGCTGTATGGCGTGGGTCAACAGAGGCTACGTTCAGACCATGTAAACAATAGAGGAAGCAAAAATTATGGGCAGCCAGGTTCAAAGTTGTAGCCTCTACAGGTTCGAGCGATGGATTGAGAACATTGTCGCTTTCGAAATGAGATACAAAAAACTAATGATAAGATGAGATGATTACAATGATACAATGATGATACCTATTATGATTCTTTTCATCGACAGAAATCGCTCAATTTTGTACAAGCACTGTCATATCTACGAAAAGAACTCATCTATCCAGCGTATGTGATGACGAATCTGCGACGATACTGTCAGCAAGTAGTCTGCACGGCTTGTCAAATCCTTTGGCTCTTTCTTTCAGGCGATATCGCGGTCTTGTTAAGATCTACACCGGCAAGCTACGAGGGCTGTCGCGCGCGTCTGTGCTCCCAGGTCGCGCTTGCTCAAGCTCAAGGCAGGCGGAACCTGATAGCGGACTTATCTGCAAGACTTTTGGCGGCGCGAGGACGATTTTTCATCGATTTTTCGTGTCAAAAAGGCGGACTTAACTGCGGGATTTTAGGGTAGTACTTTTTGACGACCGCTTACATATATGGTGTGCCAAAGTGGGACAAACTCATTCTAAGGCCCTTATGCCGACATCCCCGCGGGAAGGGGTGGGATCTAAAAAGGGACGCGCCATTTCTCGCAACTCTAGATATCTTTCTTCTTCTTTCTCTATCTGGTTCATTAAGGTTCTCATACAATCATACCTGCGCATGATGGATGCCAGGTTACTGCCATACGAGGTTAGGTTTTCACCAGTTCGTGTGATCCCCTGGGGATCCCCAAGGGATCATTTTCAAAGTCATTTCTCTTCTTGAAAACTTAGTAAAAACGCTGTAAAATTGTACTGAGGATACACTAAGGCACTGCCGAGCATATTTTTCACAGGAAAATAAAATCTGAAGATTGAATTTCTTGATAGTCCCAAGCTCGCGAGCAGTGATTCGTCGAAAAATTCGATATTTTGAATTTTCCTTATCTTATATATAAAGCTGAATGTCTGTTTGTCTGTATGTCTGTATGTCTGTATGTCTGTATGTACGTATGTTCCGAATAGAAATTTTTATTTCTGAACCGATCCGGACCAAACTTGGCACATATACCCTTCGGGGCCGGGCGGGTGTCATAGGCTACTTTTCGTCATCGATCGATATCGATTTTATCGATTTTTATCGATTTTTTTGCAAAGTTTGAGCTAGGGGGCTGGGAGTTGGCACAGGGGGGTAATCGAGCATGCTGATCATCCCCAAGGGGGGTGATCAGCATGCTCGATTACACCCCTGTGCAAACTCCCAGCCCCGCAGGTCAAACTTTACAAAAAAATCGATAAAATCGATAAAAGTAATGGACGATCCTGAAAACTAATATTGTGTTCGTAATCAGCATGCTCGATTACCCCCTGTGCAAAATCCCAGCCTCGCATGTCAAAATTTACAAAAAATCGATAAAATCAATAAAAGTAATCGATAATTCTGGAAACTAATATTGTATTCGGAATCCCCATGCTCACTTCCCCCCCCCCCTGTGCCAACTCCTAGCCCTGTAGGTGAATTCTGCAAAAAAATCGATAAAAATCGGTAAAATCGACATCGATCGATAACGAAAAGTGGACTGTGACACCCGCCGGGGCCCGAAGTGTATGTGTGCCAAGTTTGGTCCGGATACGGCGGAGCCGGGTAAGCCAGCTAGTTTCTTCTATAAATGTGCTCAGCAGTGCGGAGTCTATTCTCAGTACAATTTTACAGCGTTTCCACTGCGTTTTCAGGATGATAACTGAGTTTGAAAATATAGGGTGGTCCCCTGAGGAGCCCCAGGAGATCACACAGATTAGTGAAAATCTGGGCCGGTAGTAATCTGGTCGAAACTCCGAGTTTAAAGCTCCGCGTTGACTCAAAGTTAACTCTGAGTTTCGTTTTGAAACTCCGAGTTAACTGCGAGTTTCGTTTCTGAAGTTTTTTTTTTGAAGTTTCGTTCTGCTATTTGAGGATCCCCTCTAGTTGTTGAGGAGCCGCCACACGCTTCATCGCAAAACGCTGCGGCTAAGTCGGAACTCGAACTTCCTTTGCTCGGCACGAAGTGCCTATTACTAGACCGCTAGGCTAAGGAACCACAGTTGCAAGTTTGCCGCAACTGCTTAACGAATCCCCGTAATCAAGATCTCACTTGTCAAGACATGTGGAGAGGCGTTAGGCTTGCCTGTGAGGTGCCTCGCAGTGGCGGTCCCAGGATTTCGGTCCCGGGTGGGGGGGGGGGGGGGGAGGGAGCGGCAAAAATTTTTTCAAGCTAGCACTCTGAAAGAATTTTTGGGGTGCATCTCAAAATTTTTGCGGATCTATAGCCCCTGAAAAAATTTTTTTACAAGGCTAATTTGAAATTTTAAAAAATTCTAAAAATTATTTTGATTATTTGCAAAAATAAACAAGTTATTTGCACATTCTTATAACCCATGTAGGTAAGTTTCACCCTCCACCTCATCTCCCCCCCCCCCCGCTCAATCCGCCATCGGTGCCTAGCCATAATACAGGGGTCCCAAAAGTAAGTACACACTTTTCAATCGTCAACATCTCTCTTCCCCATGGGTCTTTTTTGCTAGTAAAGTACCATTCTATAAAGGAGGCTTCAACTTAGACTTATAGTGTCGATCGAATTACCGATCGCACTTCGTACGGTAAAAACTTTTAGCATGTGAAACCAGTGAAATATGCCATCTGACAAAATTATTCCTTGAAAAAATTTGGAAAGTCGCGTACTAGGGTTTTCTCGCACGCTAATTCCACTACACAACTTTTTACGAGTGCTTTCAGCTTTTTTGACGGTGTAATCACATTTCTGACAAATACTGGGAATTCAGTTATTACTGTTTACCTGGTGAAAGTTTCATATTCGAAACCAGCGGCTTCCATTACCTTTAAGAGTTTTTGGCTTGTTTGATTTTGTTCCGAAGCAGAATATGGCTTGCCGGGTCTAAAATCCTTGTCGAAGTTCCTACAGTAATCCTACAGTAATGAAGAGCGAACAGTGATTCGCTCGATACTGTAAATCTAAGCTGAAGCCTCCTCTACAGAATGACACTCAAATGGAGGAAAAAGACACAATGGGAAGAGAGATATTAACGATTGAAAAGTGTGTATACTTTTGGGACAGCCTGTATATCCTAAAGATTCTCAAAGAAGTAGCAGGATAAAACATGGACATAGACAGTAACCCAACAATCCGTCCCCCCCTCTCCCCATATTTTGATATGCTATTATACTTGATAAAATTCAAAAGTCTGTTAGTATCCAAAATTTTTTGAATGACCTATATCTATAGTTTGTAATCTTGAAATTGACCATTATTTTAGGAAAATAGACTTCAGGTAGTAAACAAAGTCTACAGGTCATTCATAGATAAACTTTTAGAATTTCAAAAGACCTCTGAATAATATAACCAATTTCGAAAATTTTTTTTTCGAGGTTTCTGTTGACATAAAAAAAGAAATTCAAAAAACACTCCTTGGTATCATTGCTTTTTTTCCTGAGAAAGTTCAACTCAATCTGAGATTTTCGCTATTCTTCCGTATATGCCCACCGTAATAATCCTCATTGAAAACGGACAGCATGTTCATGATTACACTGCCAAATGAACTCATTGGCGAATTTCTAAGCAGTTCAGTCCACCACATCTACTGTAACCCCATCGCATAGTCTTGCAGTAGAAAAGAAATAGTAAGTATCTAATAGTGGCGGACCGAAGGGGACTCCCCCTTCCCCCGAGAATGGGTTGCGAAATTTTTAAAATTTACTTTCTGGGTTATAAAAATGTGCAAATGACTTGTTCGTTCCTGTAAATACTAAAATTATCTTTTAAAATTTTTTAAAAATTCAAATTAGCCTTGTAAAAAAATCTTTTGGAGAGTCGCTGCTGACACGCCCCTTATTCTTAGAACTTAGGGGTATGAGCCAGCAAAAAATGTTAATAAGCATCCTAAAAAATTGCCGGAGCGCCTGACTAACGCCATGCACCTTCACTTGAAAGTTTTTTGTCCCCCCCCCCCCCACCCGGACGGAAATCCTACGACCGTCACTGGTAACTACGCAAGTATTCAGCTAAACTTCCCCTGAAAAAAGTTCTAAGTGAGATTTTTTATCCATCTACCGTAAATCTACCGAAACCCCTTTTTGAAAGGTATTTTCAAGCGGCTATAATCGTGATTAACGTGCGGAATTACCCTACGAAGCCAACTTTCATGAAATCCTTGATTTTGGGTAGTCTAATCTCTTCTCAGCTATAAACCGCTGTAGTGAAAAACGCGCAATGTGATCGCAATCAACACACCGCATAACGCTACTGAGCCAACCAATTTTAGATCTGTTATGGGACTTTGGCTTTCACGATTCCTACAATAGCCCTGCTTTATCTCTACGCAACTAGCGCAGCGAATAACCCCGTCAGACCAAGTTTCAGCCAATTTTGTGACTTTCGCCCAACTACCGTATTCCTACCGTAACCTCGCTATGTGGGTGAATGTCGAAAAATGAGCATCGGATTCGTGATCAACGTGCCAAGAAACCCCACAGTACCAATTTTCAGCAAATTCCTTGACTTTCGCCCAACTACCTATCCCTACCGTAACCTCTTTATGTGGTGGAAAGGCGAAAAATGTGCATCGGATTCGTGATCAGCGTGCCAAGAAACCCCACAGTAAAAATTTTCACTCGATTTAGTAATTTTCGCCCAACTACCGCATAGCTACCGTAATTACGATTTGTGGCCCCGTAGCGAAAAATGACTATCATATTCGTTATCAGCGTGCCAAATAACCCCACTGTACCAAGTTTCAGCCAATTTCGTGACTTTCGCCCAACTACCGTATCCCTACCGTAACCTCGCTATGTGGGCGAATGGCGAAAAATGAGCATCGGATTCGTGATCAGCACGTCCGATAACCCCCGGGACCAAAATTTTACAAAATTTCAAAACTTTATGTTCAGCGGTGCACCATGATACCCCCCCCCCCCTCGCCATCATGCTTGATGAAACTCGGAGCAAAATGTACCCTGGAGGGCTTTTTAGCTGCACCTCTGCGTTTGCACACTATTTCTCTTTCTCTAACCAAACTCGTAGTTAACTCTGAGTTTCGCGAGCGCCTGAAACGCGCACCAAACTCAGAGTTAACGCGCAATGAGCTGCGCGTTTCGTCGTGTTTCTCGCGTGGAACGAGTTACGTAATGTTTCCATACTTGGCATAAAGTACGTCTTGCGCTGTATCCTGCCATACCACCCTTTCGCCAATTCGGTTTTTTTATGCAAATGTTAATGGTCCCTGAAAGATGCGTGTTAATTCGGAGTTAACATCGAGTTAACTCTGAGTTTGAGCTGCGCGTTTCGACAGGTTTACTACCGACCCTGATCTTTTATGGCAGTAATCTGGCATTCATCGTGCGCAGGTGTCAGGGTATTAGAACCTTTATAAACAAGATAAAGAAAGAAGAAAAAGATATCTAGAGTAGGATATGACGTGTATAATCTCAGATTCCCTCTCCTCCCCGCGGAAATGTACGTGCATATGGTCCTAAAAGTTTTTTGCTCTAAAACTAGAGCTATTTTCCTTTTTTGTCAGACCCTCAAGGCTATGTAAATATGCTTGAATGGTAGTATGCGCGATTTTATTAGAAAACTATTGAGTGATCCGTGCAGGGCCTAGGTCTCAAATGTCAGATAACTACAAATTTGCGTGATCGTCCATGTGTTAAACAGCCCCAATAGCGTGTACATCGTTAAAACAGAGGACGAGATTATTTTAATGACCTTCTCTTGGCTGTCGCTGTTGTTTACTTTGCAATTTCAATTTAATTCAACGTTCTTCTGCGCACATAGTAATGCTCTCAGTTCAAGTCCTTCCCACTTTCAAGTTCTGTTCCTGTCTCTAATATCCTAGGCCTTCTGTGTACTGCATACAATAAAGCATCAAATTTGTCTATCTACAGAAGTTAAGTCCCTTGGGGGCATCAAGCGTCTTCAATTTTCATTCACTCTTCGCGAGACCTGCCTGGATATGAACAAACTTATATCTGGTACAGTGACAGCTTGATTTTTGGCTGCCGAAAAAAGGGAATTGAACAAGCAATTTATATGCATGTGCATAGCACATGCCATGAAGAAAAATTAAAATTGATGTTCTGACAATTTATCATTCAAGAGCACAAAGACGAGCGATTAAACAATGTAATCTAAAAGAGGATGGGCACATTTGTTTTCACTCAACTCTATGACCTGCATAATAGGCTTATTATATAGAGTCAATACTATCTCACAAACCGACTATACCGACTAAACTGATTGAAGTCGACAGCAAATATCAGGTTGTAAAGAAAGTTCTGCCAATAGACGCTGAGCTAAATTGTTTTATTTATATTTTCATCATGAGTAGCTGTCAATTAACGATATTTTGGTCATTTACATTAACAACCTTAGGCTAATGATGAGGTATGTCATAGATGCTCCTTTTCAAAAAGCGCGCTAGCTGCGCTTCAAAACATGTGGAGCGTTCGTATTTTTTGGAACCCTGAATTCAATGAGTTATCTCTTGTTTGCAAGAAGATCCAAATACCGGAGCAATAATAGTCGGATACTGCTTCACCTAGCTAATACACAGTGTATAAAACGGATTTTCAAACCAAGCTTCTGGAACTTCTGCGCGTCCATAACCTAAAAAATGTGCCTTTTCGCAGACCTGAGCGCAACGGATTTTTCTCCTTTTTTGAGCATTTATTCCCAGTTGATCGTCATTCGTTCGAGCTGAATTGCGTGTTAGGTAGCTGACGCCATCGCACACTAAGAACACATTACAAACCAGACCCTTACATTCGCATTCATTCTTATTATTGACGAGAAGGATTGGCAGAACTTTCTTCACACCTAATATAACCATTGGATGCATTTTTGGGTTATGTTTGGAATAACCGATGACAAAACTCTGTCAAAATGAATTAACGAGATTTGAGGTGCGCATTCTAAGTAGATTAACAATCGAACTATGAAAGCCAGTCCGGATTAAGAGTTGACCTATCCGACATAACATGAGTTGTAGATGGAGTTCGCTGTAACAAGGGAGGGGTCTTTCGTGAGTAAATCGTCAATCTACGCCTTTCGGTTAATCAAGTTCACTTGAGTACCTAGGAAAGATGAAGTGCTGTTGATTTTATTTGAGCTGCAACCTTAAAGTCGTTTTTGTAAAGTTCTTTTTGCTCGAACACGACTTCAACACTCTCTTCTCGTTCACAATAGAAAATATACTGAATGGACCTTAAAATATTACGAAAACAACTGGAGGAAACGACTCAGCGCAAAATAACTGTGAACCAGTCCAATTGATCGACGTCTTCAGAAGCAATGGTACAGTAGCGATCGGACGGTTCAGACCGCAAATTTTACTGATTCAGCAGAAATTTGTCGCGAATGACAAAGAAGAAGCTGATAAAGTAAAATACAGAGAATATAGCATTTTTCTCCTCACAAATGTGCACGAATCCAACAACAAGTGTTTCTGACTTCATAAATTCTGGGAGGTATTCAGAATTGATATATTTCAAGCTTAATGTGGCTTTACTTTGGCATGAAACAGAGAGAGTGATTTCATTATTGCGATGTTTCCACCACTTCTTACAGGTGAATATATTAGGTCGTTCCGAAAGTAATTCGCTTTTTTCAAATGAACGCCACATTTCATGGAATCGAGATTTATAACAGATCTCAGGAGCATTTGATGCAGCATTTCATCCTCTCTTTCTAACGGTTGTAGTTTCTTTGCATAATATTCAATGAGCTCTCAAAAAATCACCAAAATATGCGACTCTTGTTTTTTGCCATGGTCAAGTTCGGCTATTTTTTCTAAATTTTCGTACCTATTTTCCGAAGAAGTACAAGCGGCTGGTAGATAGAGCAAATTCTATAGGAACAGAGTAAATTTTTCTTTTCCTTAGCTTGCTTCTTTGAGTTTCTGGAACCTATTTTTCAATGCCATCAAGTTCCATATTTGGTCATCTCAAACCTCACAGAACAATGACCGGCAAGCAACTCGGGTGTCGTTCGACGCAGCCTTTTCTCCTCTTTCTACAAGTTGTTTTTGTTTCCGATTCACCAAGTTTTTCGAGATAAAACCATCATAATTCAGGTTTTCTAGGGCGCCCCAGGCTGTACCCGGAATATTCGAAAGTTGCTAATCTGAAGCGGTGGATTCTCATTTAGTTTGTAAAATTAGTGTCAAACCATAACCCGTATTTGTAAGTTCCAAAATCCGATAATTTATTGGTGTTTGATGCATTTGCGCTGAGACGAGTCTGCTAAAATTCGGTGGTTCCATCAAAAAATCTGTACAAAAATTGTGACAAGCTCTGGAAAGTAGAAAAGAGTTGTGCTGTTTCCTGTAGGGTTTGCTTTATCCATCCATCACTTGGAGTCCTTCCGAGGATTGTTATGAAAATTTAGAAAAATTGTGAAACTTGGCCTTCTCAAAAAGCATGGGTCGCAGATTTTGATAATTTTTCGAAAGGTTATTAGATTTTGTGCAGTGGTTATATAACCATTAGAAAGAGAATGAAATGCTGCATCAAATGCTACTAGAACCTCTTACACATCTCTGTTCCACGAGCTGTGGCGTTCGTTTGAAGAAAGCGACATTACTTTCGGACGACCTAATAGTTTGCAGTATAAAATAATTAATCAATTAATATTTAATCGACTCTCACAATTAATCAAAGTAAATTCTGATATGCCTGCACAAGCTATACAACTGTTCTCAGCTAACTGCAAAAGTTTTATTAGCCGAACCTGTTGCCTTCATCACCACATTTTTGAATATGCACCGAAATATATGTCATCCACTTTGCCGTTTCGCCTAACAATTTGTTTCAAGTGGGAGGATTTCAAACGTTGTGAATTTGATATCATATACCAAATCATAATGGGTGATATCATGTTATGGAAAGGAATAACCTGTAACAGACTGTTGATGATTTGATAGCAATCATTTAAGACTTACATAGACGAGGAGATACAGAATTCGGAAAGTCACGTAATCGAACTTGTTTACCAGAAGGGCAAGCACTGCAGAAACCACGGTTAAGAAAGCGTAACTTATATTCTGGAATACAGAAAGCGGCAAAAGAAGTCTGATCACGGAGTAGTTTTCTGCCAGTTGGTAGGAAGAACTCAAATCGAAACGCTTGCTAAAACGTTTTTTTATGATCGAGTTGTCAAGAAGAATCCAAATAACCTTTTGATAGCGATGTGATTCCCAGTGAAAAGAGTTGCTACTCCAATTAAGGTAATTACGTTTGTAGTGCAAAGCAGATAACATAGTGTTGTTATTCTTTCCAGGCTTCGTGGCGAAGATGTGGTACAATAAGGCATTGCAGGAATCTCTTCTATACGAATAGTCCAAGAGACGATAGCTAATCCAGCTAGGACCTAACAAAATTTATTATAAAGTTACCGAAATCCTCAATTGTTCCGTCTCACCGAGATGAATGCGAAGATTATTCCCAACTTTTTACCATATGTCTCATAAATGCTGCGCTTCCACAACGCCACGTATCTCTCAGCTACTATAGCAAACTGCAATAAGAGTGATTTTTTGGAAAAATGTATTCCTCTCCAAACCAGTAATATCGCACCTGCAAATTAGCAAAGCAGATAGTGCAAAAGTTTGCCAGAAACCGATTAATAAAGCATGCTTCTCCCGAGAGCAGAAATTCACATGGATTTTGCAAAGTCACATAGTTTGCAAATTGATAAGCCTAAATCTCGGAGTTACAGCTCTGATATACGACTCCAGATAGATATTTTGCTGCTGATTCAAATAATTAATCTACTTTTCCCCGAACGCGCGCGGTGGTCATATTCTGGGAAGAGTAAGTGAAAACCTTGCTATGAGTTCATCCCCTCCCCCCCCCCCTCCCGAGAATCGATTGCGCAAGACTTCAAAGTCAATAAAAAAATTAAATTAATTATAAATGAATTATAAGAAACTGTACTATACCTCTTGATATTGGGATTGGTACAAATTCTATGGTTTTTTGAGATACTAAGTCAACTTTTGAAAAAAGCTTTTCGAAGGTCTTTTCATAATTTTGCAAAAATGTAGGGTGAAGCCGCGCACCTATCTTATATATAAAGCTGAATGTCTGTATGTCTGTCTGTATGTCTGTACGTATGTGCGGAATAGAAATTTTTATTTCTGGACCGATTTGGACCAAACTTGGAGAGGGGGGTAATCGAGCATGCTGATCACCCCGGAGGGGTTGATCAGCATGCTCGATTACCCCCCTGTGCAAAATCCTAGCCCCCTAGCTCAATTTTTGCAAAAAATCGATGAAATCGACATCGATCGATAACGAAAATGGACTATGACACGCTCCCTGCCCCGAAGTGTATGTGTGCAAAGTTTGGTCCCGGGCGGAGCCGGGTTTGCCATCTACTTTCAAATAAAATTCATCCCTCACCATCGAGTGGAAATCTTGAAACCGCCACTGGTATGTACTGCTTGTAGAAAAGTCTAATATCAGGTTGTTCATATTCAATGCACGTTTTCCCTACCTCTTTTTTCAAACGCTAGTTTTCAAAGAAAAATCGTTTTTCCCTAGAACCATCTAAATTATCAGAAAGTTCGTTTTTTCTACTTTCAAACACATTTTCATTTCCGGAGATCTTTGTTCAGGCCGAAGCTCCGTGCCTTCAAATGTGAGGAACTCGAACTTGAAATTTTTTCCTTTCATTCGACTTGCCCTATTTCCATGAAAAATGCTCAAATTTGTTTCAAAAAATATGTGTTATAATCGCGGAGGTTTGTGCTACAAAATGCTCGCCAAGGCTGAATTTTTTGACATTCCTGGGCTGAGAAGCTTTGACTCGAACTTAGCTGAATGCTGGGATCACTCGGAGCTTTATAAAATGCTTACGTGAAAAGCAATTACAGAACTTTCACTTGGTTTTGGTAGAGTAGACCAAGTACTAATAGTAGGAAAACGGCAGAATTTTCTCGTTTCTCAAATGAGAAAAAATTGGAGGAATCTAAAAAACAGATTTTTGCCTTTCTAAAACAGGAGAAAATGGTACTTTTGCTTTCTTGACAATATTTTAATCGCAGAAAATTTTTGGTAAAAGCCAAGTTCCACGCTACTACTGAATCGACCATCGGCTACACAATGAGCAAAGTTTGCTCCAATCTAGTCCTTTTGTGAGTAAGTTATGCTTCTTCAATCTAGAGCTTTCCAGGCAAAATTCTCGGTAAATTTTGAGCCGCAAAATCTTTCCCGTGGTGAGTGCAATCACACAAAAGTACACTTTGTGTAGCTAAAAGTTTGCTGTTTGCAATAGTTTTTGTTGCGCTCAGAAAGATTGTTTTGGAAAAAAATTATCTTGATTAGAAGTGGAAGTTGAGAAAACCTGCATCAATTCTAAACCAACCTAATATAATTTTGAAAAAACTGCGGCTGTGGAAATCTACGCTACACATGCAGTAAGATGGGGTTTAACTCTGAAAAGACAATAATATTTTTAAGGAAAAGAGAAGAAACGCATTGACATAGTCCAGCGCTTCTGAATTCCCCCACTGCAATCGTCAGGGCCAAAAGCGCTTACTGGCTCTTGCCATGGTCCTGCTGCAAATCCATTTCAACCTTCATTTGCGTGATCATACACGGGCTGCACTTGGGCAACATGATCAACCCCTCTGCAGCTGAACCCTTTCGTACCGGAGATCTTCTTGAAGGCCTTCAAACAAGCTCTCCTAGCACAAGTCATGAGATAGTTGACTAAACTACAAGCAAAGAACGCTGCTCTTTCTGCAGGAAGAACTATATACTCGGTTTTAATCCCAATCAGGCCAAAATTGACATGGCGGAAAACCCTGTCGCTAGGGTATTGTGTCACGTCTACGGCTCGACTTCTCGGCTCTCTCTTCTCTCCAATCTTTTCGCTCTCCCCGACAGTGCTCAATGCAGGGCAAAACCCTAGCGTTGCGCATACAAATTTACGACATTTTCGGCCTGGTCTCGTCTGGGACAGAATGTAGTTCACTTGGCAGTGCACTAATAACCAAAGATCCATCCCCGCGTATGTTGATACGAGAAACAGAAAGGAACAGCGCTCACATCCCTGTTCCGCATAACGAACAGCAACGTTCGCTTACTCCGATGTATGAATGTGCACCAACGCAAACGAATTTGGCGTTCGACTACTTTTTCTGAGAAAAGATCGTTTTTTGATGTGAGTTTGTGACACGTTAGTATTTTCATATGGGTGGGGGAACGAAAGCCGCCAGGTCCAGCCGCCTCCGCGGACTGCTGGTCCTGGAACGACATGCAACAACGCTGTGAAAGGACCAGCTGGCCGCGAAAGGCGGCTGGACCTGGCGGCTTTCGTTCCCCCACCCTTTTCATATTTATGTGCTGCTTTTACCTGCAATCCGATTGTAGTGATAGAGTGCACAATGTATAACAGCAGCATAGCCAATATCAAAATCTGAAACAATTAATTGCAACATCACAAAATTCTTGTTTGTAAGGGGCAAAGCTATTTGAAATTTTAAAAATAATTGAGCGAAATTCTATCATTCTCACAAAGATTTCTTTTGTTGAGATAGTGGTTCAAAACCTATTTCCTAAGATGTTCAGAATTTCTTAGCCTTGGAACCTGGCTTTCCATCACAATTTTTGAGAAAAAATGAGACCGAACTCAATCATCGAACTTACCTTACAGTTGACATGAAAAGTCAAATGTCCGCATTTCACAATCACAAATGTAGAAATGACAATGGACAACACACTGGCAACAATGTGTGAACACAAAGCAGTGAGAAATCCAGTATTTTTGAAAAGATAATTCCATGTTGAACAGTTCATACGCTTCGTCTAAACCAGATGTTTACAAGAAGGAACATCACGGAAAAACTCAGTTGGTAAACACATGAATTTAGTAGCAGTAATATAAACAGAGCTGACTTGGAAGCACTAGTTACAAGTAGCTGCTTATGTCATACATTCAAAGCTTCTGATTGAGGCATCAGATTATGAGACACACAATCAAAACATCCAGCTTGTCCGATATTATGCTGGCAACACATCAAACACACGAAGCCTTTTTTTTCAAACATTGTCAATTCAGGTGAAATCAGGGCTTGGCACGAGGGTGGCATATGTTAAAGTGGATGTTTTCGGAATAAAAGCAAAGGGGCTCTCGATAGTTCGTTTCCTATGCACAGTAAATCATCAGCTCTCACCCCGATGCATTGATATGGTAATAGTCTGAGGCCTGGTGGACAAGGCTTTTTGCAGGAACGAAATGTTAAGATTTATGGAAAAATTTTGTGGATGAGGAGTGTTTCAAGCTTTTTCAAAATTTCCCATGTATTAGGCTGGACCGAAAGTTCGTTCGCACCATTTTTAAAAATTCATAACTCTTTGAATTCTCAATGAATTTGTGCGGACAAAATTTTGCTCAAGGGAAAAACTCATGCTTTTTGCATCTGCTCCTGAATTGTTCGTTAATGTATACAAATGAAGGAGATAGAACCTCAAAACCGAAATCACTCAAAATATGAATTTTTCGGGAGGGTCATGAAAAATCGGAAACTTGCAACAAAAATTGGAGCAGTCGGTATTGTAGGTTCTTTCACCAGCTTTTTCTAACTATGCAAAGTTTGCGCCGATTGAGCGTCTCTCGAAAAGTTATTATTTCCCTGAAAAATGCCAAAATAATTCAAATTCGCTCTTTTGTATTGCTTGTTCGAACCATAACCTTTTATAGACACGCTCAATCGGCGCAAAATTTGCACTTAGAAAGAGCTGGTGAAAGAACCTACAATACCAACTGCTCCGATTTTTGTTGCAAGTTTCCGATTTTTTATGATCCTACACGAAAATTTAAAATTTCGAGTGATTTCGGTTTTGAGCTTTTATCTCTTTCATTTGCACACATTAACGAACAATTCAGGTACATATGCAAAAAGCATGAGTTCTTCTCTTAAGTAAAATTTTGTCCGCACAAATTCGTTGAGAATTTAAAGAGTTAAGAATTTTTGAAAATGGTGCGAACGAACTTTCGGTCCAACCTAATATTTTCTCTGGTTTTTATTTGTCCACGATCATGGTTGCCTGATCTGGCGCTCCCTGTGGTAGCATTACAAGGAGCACACACTTTGAAAGGAAATGTTCCAAAATTGGATAATTTTGAGCAAAGTTCGTCTAACAAAGGAACAATCCCAACTTAAGGTGGCGAACTGGTATGAACCGCATATCATTAGTAAATAAATCTTCCGTATCTGCGATGCCGTTGTCTGGAAGAAGTTATGAGCGATTAAAAATATGAAGTCATTGTTTCAATGCATAAGGTGCTTTGAAATCAACTCTAGGGCTGCATGACGTGCGCGCTATTGAGTGTACTTTCAAGGATGCTTACATTCATAGGAAAAGCTTGGAAGTATTTTCGAACAATTAAAAAACAAATCAATTTTTTGGTAAAAGCTATGAACATTGAAAAGTCCAAATTTGGCAGATATAGCGCGCCATACCTCAAGAATTGATCAAAAACACTTCTTTGTTGTTCCGTTGAATGTAAACATTTTTTGAAATCAGTACACTCAATATCATGCTAGTCATGCATTCCCATGTTGGATTTCAAAGCACAGTATGCATAAAAACTTCAATGTCTCTACACTTAACCGCTCTTAACTTTCTCCAGGATAACGGCATCGCAGATATAGAAGGTAGATTTGGAATCAGCTCATTAAGACGCATCTAATGGTATGCGGCCCATTCCAGTTTGTCACCTTAACTTAGGATCGTTCCCTTGTAAGATGTTCCAAGTCGTGCCTGGGTCTCCACCTCGATAGCTGTCAGAATAGCCAAGCATCATGCCCTATGTCCTCTGTTCTTCTCGCAATCCTTGTATAATATAAACTGGAAACATCCGGCGAGACGACGAAAACTACACATGGATCACCTACCCCGGCCACCCCCCTTCAGCGTTGCGGAGGGCGAGTTGTTGACAGTGTGAGCGCGCGAGACATCACACCCTCTCGCAGAGGTTACAGACAATGAGATTTTTAGAGGCGCGGTGTACTCCGAACCCCAGACAAGTTAGAGAGGAGAGGGTTGTCTCGACATGTGACTATTGATCGCACCCTACACTGCATGCGATGACGGCGCTTGTTTTGACTTTGCATGCGATGACGAATCGTGATGAAATACCGTATGCTCGGTTTGATCACAGCTTTCACAGCTGTAGCAATTTCTACTGTTTACATGCATATTTCCCCTTCTTTTCATGGCCTTACCTACGATCCATGTTCATTCTAAAGATTCCCTTGCTACCCCTCCCCTTCCCATTTTGCATAATAGTTTGATATGAAATCTGAGAATTGCAACTCTCCTTAGAATAGTCGTCAGAACTCAACATTTTGTGAAATGTGGACGAAACTCACAATCCGAAGAGCAATTGAACAGCAAAAAATTGCATTGTTCGCAGGCTTTCTTTGTGGCTGAGCAATTTTTGGATTGAAAAATGTTGTTTTCCCCCCACAATTTCCATGAAAAACGGTGAAAACCTCAATTTCGACAGATTTTTCGCCACAGAAAATGCCTTTGCTCCCGGAATGAAGACCCAGAATGGAACTGTGGTCTCGCTGGTTGAGCTCCGGCAGGCTCTCTTTGTGAGTGAGCAGTTTTTGGAGCGAAAAGTTTTCTTTTTCCCCGCAATTTCGACAAAAGAGGGTAAAAATCTCGATTTCGACAGAATTTCAGCCACAGAAAATGCCTTTGCCCCCGGAAAAAAGACCCAGCACAGAAGCTGTGGTCTCGCTGGTTGAGCTCCGGCAGGTTCTCTTTGTGACTGAGCAGTTTTTGGATTGAAAAATATTGTTTTCCCCCACAATTTCCATAAAAAACGGTGAAAACCTCAATTTCGACAGAATTTTCGCCACAGAAAATGCCTTGGCCCCCGGAAAAAAGACCCAGCACAGAAGCTGTGGTCTCGCTGGTTGAGCTCCGGCAGGCTCTCTTTGTGAGTGAGCAGTTTTTGGATTGAAAATTATTGTTTTCCCCCCACAATTTCCATAAAAAACGGTGAAAACCTCAATTTCGACAGAATTTTCGCCACAGAAAATGCCTTGGCCCCCGGAAAAAAGACCCAGCACAGAAGCTGTGGTCTCGCTGGTTGAGCTCCGGCAGGTTCTCTTTGTGACTGAGCAGTTTTTGGATTGAAAAATATTGTTTTCCCCCACAATTTCCATAAAAAACGGTGAAAACCTCAATTTCGACAGAATTTTCGCCACAGAAAATGCCTTTGCTCCCGGAATGAAGACCCAGAATGGAACTGTGGTCTCGTTGGTTGAGCTCCGGCAGGCTCTCTTTGTGACGGAGCAGTTTTTGGATTGAAAAATATTGTTTTCCCCCCGCAATTTCCATGAAAAACGGTGAAAACCTCAATTTCGACAGAATTTTCGCCACAGAAAATGCCTTGGCCCCCGGAAAAAAGACCCAGCACAGAAGCTGTGGTCTCGCTGGTTGAGCTCCGGCAGGTTCTCTTTGTGACTCAGCAGTTTTTGGATTGAAAAATATTGTTTTCCCCCACAATTTCCATAAAAAACGGTGAAAACCTCAATTTCGACAGAATTTTCGCCACAGAAAATGCCTTTGCTCCCGGAATGAAGACCCAGAATGGAACTGTGGTCTCGCTGGTTGAGCTCCGGCAGGTTCTCTTTGTGACTGAGCAGTTTTTGGATTGAAAAATATTGTTTTCCCCCACAATTTCCATAAAAAACGGTGAAAACCTCAATTTCGACAGAATTTTCGCCACAGAAAATGCCTTGGCCCCCGGAAAAAAGACCCAGCACAGAAGCTGTGGTCTCGCTGGTTGAGCTCCGGCAGGCTCTCTTTGTGAGTGAGCAGTTTTTGGATTGAAAATTATTGTTTTCCCCCACAATTTCCATAAAAAACGGTGAAAACCTCAATTTCGACAGAATTTTCGCCACAGAAAATGCCTTGGCCCCCGGAAAAAAGACCCAGCACAGAAGCTGTGGTCTCGCTGGTTGAGCTCCGGCAGGTTCTCTTTGTGACTGAGCAGTTTTTGGATTGAAAAATATTGTTTTCCCCCACAATTTCCATAAAAAACGGTGAAAACCTCAATTTCGACAGAATTTTCGCCACAGAAAATGCCTTTGCTCCCGGAATGAAGACCCAGAATGGAACTGTGGTCTCGTTGGTTGAGCTCCGGCAGGCTCTCTTTGTGACGGAGCAGTTTTTGGATTGAAAAATATTGTTTTCCCCCGCAATTTCCATGAAAAACGGTGAAAACCTCAATTTCGACAGAATTTTCGCCACAGAAAATGCCTTCGCTCCCGGAGTGAAGACCTAGAATGGAAATGAGGTCTCGCTGGTTGAGCCTCGGCAGGCTCTCTTTGTGACTGAGCAGTTTTTGGATTGAAAAATATTGTTTTCCCCCACAATTTCCATGAAAAACGGTGAAAACCTCAATTTCGACAGAATTTTCGCCACAGAAAATGCCTTTGCTCCCGGAATGAAGACCCAGAATGGAACTGTGGTCTCGCTGGTTGAGCTCCGGCAGGTTCTCTTTGTGACTGAGCAGTTTTTGGATTGAAAAATATTGTTTTCCCCCACAATTTCCATAAAAAACGGTGAAAACCTCAATTTCGACAGAATTTTCGCCACAGAAAATGCCTTGGCCCCCGGAAAAAAGACCCAGCACAGAAGCTGTGGTCTCGCTGGTTGAGCTCCGGCAGGCTCTCTTTGTGAGTGAGCAGTTTTTGGATTGAAAAATATTGTTTTCCCCCGCAATTTCCATGAAAAACGGTGAAAACCTCAATTTCGACAGAATTTTCGCCACAGAAAATGCCTTTGCTCCCGGAATGAAGACCCAGAATGGAACTGTGGTCTCGCTGGTTGAGCTCCGGCAGGTTCTCTTTGTGACTGAGCAGTTTTTGGATTGAAAAATATTGTTTTCCCCCACAATTTCCATAAAAAACGGTGAAAACCTCAATTTCGACAGAATTTTCGCCACAGAAAATGCCTTTGCTCCCGGAATGAAGACCCAGAATGGAACTGTGGTCTCGTTGGTTGAGCTCCGGCAGGCTCTCCTTGTGAGTGAGCAGTTTTTGGATTGAAAATTATTGTTTTCCCCCACAATTTCCATAAAAAACGGTGAAAACCTCAATTTCGACAGAATTTTAGCCACAGAAAATGCCTTGGCCCCCGGAAAAAAGACCCAGCACAGAAGCTGTGGTCTCGCTGGTTGAGCTCCGGCAGGTTCTCTTTGTGACTGAGCAGTTTTTGGATTGAAAAATATTGTTTTCCCCCACAATTTCCATAAAAACGGTGAAAACCTCAATTTCGACAGAATTTTCGCCACAGAAAATGCCTTTGCTCCCGGAATGAAGACCCAGAATGGAACTGTGGTCTCGTTGGTTGAGCTCCGGCAGGCTCTCTTTGTGAGTGAGCAGTTTTTGGATTGAAAATTATTGTTTTCCCCCACAATTTCCATAAAAAACGGTGAAAACCTCAATTTCGACAGAATTTTCGCCACAGAAAATGCCTTGGCCCCCGGAAAAAAGACCCAGCACAGAAGCTGTGGTCTCGCTGGTTGAGCTCCGGCAGATTCTCTTTGTGACTGAGCAGTTTTTGGATTGAAAAATATTGTTTTTCCCCGCAATTTCCATGAAAAACGGTGAAAACCTCAATTTCGACAGAATTTCAGCCACAGAAAATGCCTTGGCCCCCGGAAAAAAGACCCAGCACAGAAGCTGTGGTCTCGCTGGTTGAGCTCCGGCAGGCTCTCTTTGTGAGTGAGCAGTTTTTGGATTGAAAATTATTGTTTTCCCCCACAATTTCCATAAAAAACGGTGAAAACCTCAATTTCGACAGAATTTTCGCCACAGAAAATGCCTTGGCCCCCGGAAAAAAGACCCAGCACAGAAGCTGTGGTCTCGCTGGTTGAGCACCGGCAGGCTTTCTCTGTGGCTCGCCAGTTTTCGGAGCGAAAAGTTTTCTTTTTCCCCGCAATTTCCACAAAAGAGGGTAAAAATCTCGATTTCGGCAGAATTTCAGCCACAGAAAATGCCTTTGCCCCCGGAAAAAAGACCCAGCATAGAAGCTGTGGTCTCTCAGGTTGAGCCCCGGCAGGTTCTCTTTGTGACTGAGCAGTTTTTGGATTGAAAAATATTGTTTTCCCCCACAATTTCCATAAAAAACGGTGAAAACCTCAATTTCGACAGAATTTTCGCCACAGAAAATGCCTTTTCTCCCGGAATGAAGACCCAGAATGGAACTGTGGTCTCGCTGGTTGAGCTCCGGCAGGTTCTCTTTGTGACTGAGCAGTTTTTGGATTGAAAAATATTGTTTTCCCCCACAATTTCCATAAAAAACGGTGAAAACCTCAATTTCGACAGAATTTTCGCCACAGAAAATGCCTTTGCTCCCGGAATGAAGACCCAGAATGGAACTGTGGTCTCGTTGGTTGAGCTCCGGCAGGCTCTCTTTGTGAGTGAGCAGTTTTTGGATTGAAAATTATTGTTTTCCCCCACAATTTCCATAAAAAACGGTGAAAACCTCAATTTCGACAGAATTTTCGCCACAGAAAATGCCTTGGCCCCCGGAAAAAAGACCCAGCACAGAAGCTGTGGTCTCGCTGGTTGAGCTCCGGCAGGTTCTCTTTGTGACTGAGCAGTTTTTGGATTGAAAAATATTGTTTTCCCCCACAATTTCCATAAAAACGGTGAAAACCTCAATTTCGACAGAATTTTCGCCACAGAAAATGCCTTCGCTCCCGGAGTGAAGACCTAGAATGGAAATGAGGTCTCGCTGGTTGAGCCCCGGCAGGCTCTCTTTGTGGCTCGCCAGTTTTTGGAGCGAAAAGTTTTCTTTTTCCCCGCAATTTCCACAAAAGAGGGTAAAAATCTCGATTTCGACAGAATTTCAGCCACGGAAAATGCCTTGGCCCCCGGAAAAAAGACCCAGCACAGAAGCTGTGGTCTCGATGGTTGAGCTCCGGCAGATTCTCTTTGTGACTGAGCAGTTTTTGGATTGAAAAATATTGTTTTCCCCCGCAATTTCCATGAAAAACGGTGAAAACCTCAATTTCGACAGAATTTTCGCCACAGAAAATGCCTTCGCTCCCGGAGTGAAGACCTAGAATGGAAATGAGGTCTCGCTGGTTGAGCCCCGGCAGGCTCTCTTTGTGGCTCGCCAGTTTTTGGAGCGAAAAGTTTTCTTTTTCCCCGCAATTTCCACAAAAGAGGGTAAAAATCTCGATTTCGACAGAATTTCAGCCACGGAAAATGCCTTGGCCCCCGGAAAAAAGACCCAGCACAGAAGCTGTGGTCTCGGTGGTTGAGCTCCGGCAGATTCTCTTTGTGACTGAGCAGTTTTTGGATTGAAAAATATTGTTTTTCCCCGCAATTTCCATGAAAAACGGTGAAAACCTGAATTTCGACAGAATTTTCGCCACAGAAATTGCCTTCGCTCCCGGAGTGAAGACCTAGAATGGAAATGAGGTCTCGCTGGTTGAGCCCCGGCAGGCTCTCTTTGTGGCTCGCCAGTTTTTGGAGCGAAAAGTTTTCTTTTTCCCCGCAATTTCCACATAAGAGGGTAAAAATCTCGATTTCGACAGAATTTCAGCCACAGAAAATGCCTTTGCCCCCGGAAAAAAGACCCAGCACAGAAGCTGTGGTCTCGATGGTTGAGCTCCGGCAGGCTCTCTTTGTGAGTGAGCAGTTTTTGGATTGAAAAATATTGTTTTTCCCCGCAATTTCCACAAAAGAGGGTAAAAATCTCGATTTCGACAGAATTTCAGCCACAGAAAATGCCTTTGCCCCGGCAAAAAGAACCAGCATAGAAGCTGTGGTCTCGCTGGTTGAGCCCCGGCAGGCTCTCTTTGTGGCTCGAAAGTTTTTGGAGCGAAAAGTTTTCTTTTTCCCCGCCATTTCCACAAAAGAGGGTAAAAATCTCGATTTCGACAGAATTTCAGCCACAGAAAATGCCTTTGCCCCCGGAAAAAAGACCCAGCACAGAAGCTGTGGTCTCGATGGTTGAGCTCCGGCAGGTTCTCTTTGTGACTGAGCAGTTTTTGGATTGAAAAATATTGTTTTTCCCCGCAATTTCCATGAAAAACGGTGAAAACCTCAATTTCGACAGAATTTCAGCCACAGAAAATGCCTTTGCCCCCGGAAAAAAGACCCAGCATAGAAGCTGTGGTCTCGCTGGTTGAGCACCGGCAGGCTTTCTCTGTGGCTCGCCAGTTTTCGGAGCGAAAAGTTTTCTTTTTCCCCGCAATTTCCACAAAAGAGGGTAAAAATCTCGATTTCGGCAGAATTTCAGCCACAGAAAATGCCTTTGCCCCCGGAAAAAAGACCCAGCATAGAAGCTGTGGTCTCGCAGGTTGAGCCCCGGCAGGCTCTCTTTGTGGCTCGAAAGTTTTTGGAGCGAAAAGTTTTCTTTTTCCCCGCAATTTCCACAAAAGAGGGTAAAAATCTCGATTTCGACAGAATTTCAGCCACGGAAAATGCCTTGGCCCCCGGAAAAAAGACCCAGCACAGAAGCTGTTCTCTCGCTGGTTGAGCTCCGGCAGGTTCTCTTTGTGACTGAGCAGTTTTTGTATTGAAAAATATTGTTTTTCCCCGCAATTTCCATGAAAAACGGTGAAAACCTCAATTTCGACAGAATTTCAGCCACAGAAAATGCCTTTGCCCCCGGAAAAAAGACCCAGCATAGAAGCTGTGGTCTCGCTGGTTGAGCACCGGCAGGCTTTCTCTGTGGCTCGCCAGTTTTCGGAGCGAAAAGTTTTCTTTTTCCCCGCAATTTCCACAAAAGAGGGTAAAAATCTCGATTTCGGCAGAATTTCAGCCACAGAAAATGCCTTTGCCCCCGGAAAAAAGACCCAGCATAGAAGCTGTGGTCTCGCAGGTTGAGCTCCGGCAGGCTTTCTCTGTGGCTCGCCAGTTTTTGGAGCGAAAAGTTTTCTTTTTCCCCGCAATTTCCACAAAAGAGGGTAAAAATCTCGATTTCGACAGAATTTCAGCAGTACTCTGCGTTGATACCACTGCTTAAAAAGACCCAGCACAGAAGCTGTTGTCTCGCTGGTTGAGCTCCGGCAGGTTCTCTTTGTGACTGAGCAGTTTTTGGATTGAAAAATATTGTTTTTCCCCGCAATTTCCACAAAAGAGGGTAAAAATCTCGATTTCGACAGAATTTCAGCCACAGAAAATGCCTTTGCCCCGGCAAAAAGAACCAGCATAGAAGCTGTGGTCTCGCTGGTTGAGCCCCGGCAGGCTCTCTTTGTGGCTCGAAAGTTTTTGGAGCGAAAAGTTTTCTTTTTCCCCGCCATTTCCACAAAAGAGGGTAAAAATCTCGATTTCGACAGAATTTCAGCCACAGAAAATGCCTTTGCCCCCGGAAAAAAGACCCAGCACAGAAGCTGTGGTCTCGATGGTTGAGCTCCGGCAGATTCTCTTTGTGACTGAGCAGTTTTTGGATTGAAAAATATTGTTTTTTCCCCGCAATTTCCATGAAAAACGGTGAAAACCTGAATTTCGACAGAATTTTCGCCACAGAAATTGCCTTCGCTCCCGGAGTGAAGACCTAGAATGGAAATGAGGTTTCGCTGGTTGAGCCCCGGCAGGCTCTCTTTGTGGCTCGCCAGTTTTTGGAGCGAAAAGTTTTCTTTTTCCCCGCAATTTCCACAAAAGAGGGTAAAAATCTCGATTTCGACAGAATTTCAGCCACAGAAAATGCCTTTGCCCCCGGAAAAAAGACCCAGCACAGAAGCTGTGGTCTCGATGGTTGAGCTCCGGCAGCCTCCTTTTGTGAGTGAGCAGTTTTTGGATTGAAAAATATTGTTTTTCCCCGCAATTTCCATGAAAAACGGTGAAAACCTCAATTTCGACAGAATTTCAGCCACAGAAAATGCCTTTGCCCCCGGAAAAAAGACCCAGCATAGAAGCTGTGGTCTCGCAGGTTGAGCTCCGGCAGGCTTTCTCTGTGGCTCGCCAGTTTTTGGAGCGAAAAGTTTTCTTTTTCCCCGCAATTTCCACAAAAGAGGGTAAAAATCTCGATTTCGACAGAATTTCAGCCACGGAAAATGCCTTGGCCCCCGGAAAAAAGACCCAGCACAGAAGCTGTTGTCTCGCTGGTTGAGCTCCGGCAGGTTCTCTTTGTGACTGAGCAGTTTTTGGATTGAAAAATATTGTTTTTCCCCGCAATTTCCACAAAAGAGGGTAAAAATCTCGATTTCGACAGAATTTCAGCCACAGAAAATGCCTTTGCCCCGGCAAAAAGAACCAGCATAGAAGCTGTGGTCTCGCTGGTTGAGCCCCGGCAGGCTCTCTTTGTGGCTCGAAAGTTTTTGGAGCGAAAAGTTTTCTTTTTCCCCCGCCATTTCCACAAAAGAGGGTAAAAATCTCGATTTCGACAGAATTTCAGCCACAGAAAATGCCTTTGCCCCCGGAAAAAAGACCCAGCACAGAAGCTGTGGTCTCGATGGTTGAGCTCCGGCAGATTCTCTTTGTGACTGAGCAGTTTTTGGATTGAAAAATATTGTTTTTCCCCGCAATTTCCATGAAAAACGGTGAAAACCTGAATTTCGACAGAATTTTCGCCACAGAAATTGCCTTCGCTCCCGGAGTGAAGACCTAGAATGGAAATGAGGTTTCGCTGGTTGAGCCCCGGCAGGCTCTCTTTGTGGCTCGCCAGTTTTTGGAGCGAAAAGTTTTCTTTTTCCCCGCAATTTCCACAAAAGAGGGTAAAAATCTCGATTTCGACAGAATTTCAGCCACAGAAAATGCCTTTGCCCCCGGAAAAAAGACCCAGCACAGAAGCTGTGGTCTCGATGGTTGAGCTCCGGCAGGCTCTCTTTGTGAGTGAGCAGTTTTTGGATTGAAAAATATTGTTTTTTCCCCGCAATTTCCACAAAAGAGGGTAAAATCTCGATTTCGACAGAATTTCAGCCACAGAAAATGCCTTTGCCCCGGCAAAAAGAACCAGCATAGAAGCTGTGGTCTCGCTGGTTGAGCACCGGCAGGCTTTCTCTGTGGCTCGCCAGTTTTCGGAGCGAAAAGTTTTCTTTTTCCCCGCAATTTCCACAAAAGAGGGTAAAAATCTCGATTTCGGCAGAATTTCAGCCACAGAAAATGCCTTTGCCCCCGGAAAAAAGACCCAGCATAGAAGCTGTGGTCTCGCAGGTTGAGCTCCGGCAGGCTTTCTCTGTGGCTCGCCAGTTTTTGGAGCGAAAAGTTTTCTTTTTCCCCGCAATTTCCACAAAAGAGGGTAAAAATCTCGATTTCGACAGAATTTCAGCCACGGAAAATGCCTTGGCCCCCGGAAAAAAGACCCAGCACAGAAGCTGTGGTCTCGATGGTTGAGCTCCGGCAGGTTCTCTTTGTGACTGAGCAGTTTTTGGATTGAAAAATATTGTTTTTCCCCGCAATTTCCACAAAAGAGGGTAAAAATCTCGATTTCGACAGAATTTCAGCCACAGAAAATGCCTTTGCCCCGGCAAAAAGAACCAGCATAGAAGCTGTGGTCTCGCTGGTTGAGCCCCGGCAGGCTCTCTTTGTGGCTCGAAAGTTTTTGGAGCGAAAAGTTTTCTTTTTCCCCGCCATTTCCACAAAAGAGGGTAAAAATCTCGATTTCGACAGAATTTCAGCCACAGAAAATGCCTTTGCCCCCGGAAAAAAGACCCAGCACAGAAGCTGTGGTCTCGATGGTTGAGCTCCGGCAGATTCTCTTTGTGACTGAGCAGTTTTTGGATTGAAAAATATTGTTTTTCCCCGCAATTTCCATGAAAAACGGTGAAAACCTGAATTTCGACAGAATTTTCGCCACAGAAATTGCCTTCGCTCCCGGAGTGAAGACCTAGAATGGAAATGAGGTTTCGCTGGTTGAGCCCCGGCAGGCTCTCTTTGTGGCTCGCCAGTTTTTGGAGCGAAAAGTTTTCTTTTTCCCCGCAATTTCCACAAAAGAGGGTAAAAATCTCGATTTCGACAGAATTTCAGCCACAGAAAATGCCTTTGCCCCCGGAAAAAAGACCCAGCACAGAAGCTGTGGTCTCGATGGTTGAGCTCCGGCAGCCTCCTTTTGTGAGTGAGCAGTTTTTGGATTGAAAAATATTGTTTTTCCCCGCAATTTCCATGAAAAACGGTGAAAACCTCAATTTCGACAGAATTTCAGCCACAGAAAATGCCTTTGCCCCCGGAAAAAAGACCCAGCATAGAAGCTGTGGTCTCGCAGGTTGAGCTCCGGCAGGCTTTCTCTGTGGCTCGCCAGTTTTTGGAGCGAAAAGTTTTCTTTTTCCCCGCAATTTCCACAAAAGAGGGTAAAAATCTCGATTTCGACAGAATTTCAGCCACGGAAAATGCCTTGGCCCCCGGAAAAAAGACCCAGCACAGAAGCTGTGGTCTCGATGGCTGAGCTCCGGCAGGTTCTCTTTGTGACTGAGCAGTTTTTGGATTGAAAAAATATTGTTTTTCCCCGCAATTTCCACAAAAGAGGGTAAAAATCTCGATTTCGACAGAATTTCAGCCACAGAAAATGCCTTTGCCCCGGCAAAAAGAACCAGCATAGAAGCTGTGGTCTCGCTGGTTGAGCTCCGGCAGGCTTTCTCTGTGGCTCGCCAGTTTTTGGAGCGAAAAGTTTTCTTTTTCCCCGCCATTTCCACAAAAGAGGGTAAAAATCTCGATTTCGACAGAATTTCAGCCACAGAAAATGCCTTTGCCCCCGGAAAAAAGACCCAGCACAGAAGCTGTGGTCTCGATGGTTGAGCTCCGGCAGATTCTCTTTGTGACTGAGCAGTTTTTGGATTGAAAAATATTGTTTTTCCCCGCAATTTCCATGAAAAACGGTGAAAACCTGAATTTCGACAGAATTTTCGCCACAGAAATTGCCTTCGAGTACTCTGCGTTGATACCACTGCTTGAAATGAGGTTTCGCTGGTTGAGCCCCGGCAGGCTCTCTTTGTGGCTCGCCAGTTTTTGGAGCGAAAAGTTTTCTTTTTCCCCGCAATTTCCACAAAAGAGGGTAAAATCTCGATTTCGACAGAATTTCAGCCACAGAAAATGCCTTTGCCCCGGCAAAAAGAACCAGCATAGAAGCTGTGGTCTCGCTGGTTGAGCCCCGGCAGGCTCTCTTTGTGGCTCGAAAGTTTTTTGGAGCGAAAAGTTTTCTTTTTCCCCGCCATTTCCACAAAAGAGGGTAAAAATCTCGATTTCGACAGAATTTCAGCCACAGAAAATGCCTTTGCCCCCGGAAAAAAGACCCAGCACAGAAGCTGTGGTCTCGATGGTTGAGCTCCGGCAGGTTCTCTTTGTGACTGAGCAGTTTTTGGATTGAAAAATATTGTTTTTCCCCGCAATTTCCATGAAAAAACGGTGAAAACCTCAATTTCGACAGAATTTCAGCCACAGAAAAATGCCTTTGCCCCCGGAAAAAAGACCCAGCATAGAAGCTGTGGTCTCGCTGGTTGAGCACCGGCAGGCTTTCTCTGTGGCTCGCCAGTTTTCGGAGCGAAAAGTTTTCTTTTTCCCCGCAATTTCCACAAAAGAGGGTAAAAATCTCGATTTCGGCAGAATTTCAGCCACAGAAAATGCCTTTGCCCCCGGAAAAAAGACCCAGCATAGAAGCTGTGGTCTCGCAGGTTGAGCCCCGGCAGGCTCTCTTTGTGGCTCGAAAGTTTTTGGAGCGAAAAGTTTTCTTTTTCCCCGCAATTTCCACAAAAGAGGGTAAAAATCTCGATTTCGACAGAATTTCAGCCACGGAAAATGCCTTGGCCCCCGGAAAAAAGACCCAGCACAGAAGCTGTTGTCTCGCTGGTTGAGCTCCGGCAGGTTCTCTTTGTGACTGAGCAGTTTTTTGGATTGAAAAATATTGTTTTTCCCCGCAATTTCCACAAAAGAGGGTAAAAATCTCGATTTCGACAGAATTTCAGCCACAGAAAATGCCTTTGCCCCGGCAAAAAGAACCAGCATAGAAGCTGTGGTCTCGCTGGTTGAGCCCCGGCAGGCTCTCTTTGTGGCTCGAAAGTTTTTGGAGCGAAAAGTTTTCTTTTTCCCCGCAATTTCCACAAAAGAGGGTAAAAATCTCGATTTCGACAGAATTTCAGCCACGGAAAATGCCTTGGCCCCCGGAAAAAAGACCCAGCACAGAAGCTGTTCTCTCGCTGGTTGAGCTCCGGCAGGTTCTCTTTGTGACTGAGCAGTTTTTGGATTGAAAAATATTGTTTTTCCCCGCAATTTCCACAAAAGAGGGTAAAAATCTCGATTTCGACAGAATTTCAGCCACAGAAAATGCCTTTGCCCCGGCAAAAAGAACCAGCATAGAAGCTGTGGTCTCGCTGGTTGAGCCCCGGCAGGCTTTCTCTGTGGCTCGCCAGTTTTCGGAGCGAAAAGTTTTCTTTTTCCCCGCAATTTCCACAAAAGAGGGTAAAAATCTCGATTTCGGCAGAATTTCAGCCACAGAAAATGCCTTTGCCCCCGGGAAAAAAGACCCAGCATAGAAGCTGTGGTCTCGCAGGTTGAGCTCCGGCAGGCTTTCTCTGTGGCTCGCCAGTTTTTGGAGCGAAAAGTTTTCTTTTTCCCCGCAATTTCCACAAAAGAGGGGTAAAAATCTCGATTTCGACAGAATTTCAGCCACGGAAAATGCCTTGGCCCCCGGAAAAAAGACCCAGCACAGAAGCTGTTGTCTCGCTGGTTGAGCTCCGGCAGGTTCTCTTTGTGACTGAGCAGTTTTTGGATTGAAAAATATTGTTTTTTCCCCGCAATTTCCACAAAAGAGGGTAAAAATCTCGATTTCGACAGAATTTCAGCCACAGAAAAATGCCAGTACTCTGCGTTGATACCACTGCTT
>CATQJL010000316.1:81289438-81416635 GCA_958299035.1 Cylicocyclus nassatus | reverse complement strand
AAGCAGTGGTATCAACGCAGAGTACTCTCGCCAGTTTTTGGAGCGAAAAGTTTTCTTTTTCCCCGCAATTTCCACAAAAGAGGGTAAAAATCTCGATTTCGACAGAATTTCAGCCACGGAATGCCTTTGCCCCCGGAAAAAAGACCCAGCATAGAAGCTGTGGTCTCGCTGGTTGAGCCCCGGCAGGCTCTCTTTGTGACGGAGCAGTTTTTGGATTGAAAAATATTGTTTTTCCCCGCAATTTCCATGAAAAAACGATGAAAACCTCAATTTCGACAGAATTTTCGCCACAGAAAATGCCTTCGCTCCCGGAGTGAAGACCTAGAATGGAAATGAGGTCTCGCTGGTTGAGCCCCGGCAGGCTCTCTTTGTGGCTCGCCAGTTTTTGGAGCGAAAAGTTTTCTTTTTCCCCGCAATTTCCACAAAAGAGGGTAAAAATCTCGATTTCGGCAGAATTTCAGCCACAGAAAATGCCTTTGCCCCCGGAAAAAAAGACCCAGCATAGAAGCTGTGGTCTCGCAGGTTGAGCTTCGGCAGGTTCTCTTTGTGACTGAGCAGTTTTTGGATTGAAAAATATTGTTTTTCCCCGCAATTTCCACAAAAGAGGGTAAAAATCTCGATTTCGACAGAATTTCAGCCACAGAAAATGCCTTTGCCCCGGCAAAAAGAACCAGCATAGAAGCTGTGGTCTCGCTGGTTGAGCCCCGGCAGGCTCTCTTTGTGGCTCGAAAGTTTTTGGAGCGAAAAGTTTTCTTTTTCCCCGCCATTTCCACAAAAGAGGGTAAAAATCTCGATTTCGACAGAATTTCAGCCACAGAAAATGCCTTTGCCCCCGGAAAAAAGACCCAGCACAGAAGCTGTGGTCTCGATGGTTGAGCTCCGGCAGGCTCTCTTTGTGAGTGAGCAGTTTTTGGATTGAAAAATATTGTTTTCCCCCACAATTTCCATGAAAAACGGTGAAAACCTCAATTTCGACAGAATTTTCGCCACAGAAAATGCCTTCGCTCCCGGAGTGAAGACCTAGAATGGAAATGAGGTCTCGCTGGTTGAGCCCCGGCAGGTTCTCTTTGTGATTGAGCAGTTTTTGGATTGAAAAATATTGTTTTTCCCCGCAATTTCCGTGAAAAACGGTGAAAACCTCAATTTCGACAGAATTTTCGCCACAGAAATTGCCTTCGCTCCCGGAGTGAAGACCTAGAATGGAAATGAGGTTTCGCTGGTTGAGCCCCGGCAGGCTCTCTTTGTGGCTCGCCAGTTTTTGGAGCGAAAAGTTTTCTTTTTCCCCGCAATTTCCACAAAAGAGGGTAAAAATCTCGATTTCGGCAGAATTTCAGCCACAGAAAATGCCTTTGCCCCCGGAAAAAAGACCCAGCATAGAAGCTGTGGTCTCGCAGGTTGAGCCCCGGCAGGCTCTCTTTGTGGCTCGAAAGTTTTTGGAGCGAAAAGTTTTCTTTTTCCCCGCAATTTCCACAAAAGAGGGTAAAACCTCGATTTCGACAGAATTTCAGCCACGGAAAATGCCTTTGCCCCCGGAAAAAAGACCCAGCATAGAAGCTGTGGTCTCGCTGGTCGAGCTCCGGCAGGCTTTCTCTGTGGCTCGCCAGTTTTTGGAGCGAAAAGTTTTCTTTTTCCCCGCAATTTCCACAAAAGAGGGTAAAAATCTCGATTTCGACAGAATTTCAGCCACGGAAAATGCCTTGGCCCCCGAAAAAAAAGACCCAGCACAGAAGCTGTTGTCTCGCTGGTTGAGCTCCGGCAGGTTCTCTTTGTGACTGAGCAGTTTTTGGATTGAAAAATATTGTTTTTCCCCGCAATTTCCACAAAAGAGGGTAAAAATCTCGATTTCGACAGAATTTCAGCCACAAAAAATGCCTTTGCCCCCGGCAAAAAGAACCAGCATAGAAGCTGTGGTCTCGCTGGTTGAGCCCCGGCAGGCTCTCTTTGTGGCTCGAAAGTTTTTGGAGCGAAAAGTTTTCTTTTTCCCCGCCATTTCCACAAAAGAGGGTAAAAATCTCGATTTCGGCAGAATTTCAGCCACAGAAAATGCCTTTGAACCCGGAAGAAAGACCCAGCATAGAAGCTGTGATCTCGCTGGTTGAGCACCGGCAGGCTTTCTCTGTGGCTCGCCAGTTTTTGGAGCGAAAAGTTTTCTTTTTCCCCGCAATTTCCACAAAAGAGGGTAAAAATCTCGATTTCGGCAGAATTTCAGCCACAGAAAATGCCTTGGCCCCCGGAAAAAAAGACCCAGCACAGAAGCTGTGGTCTCGATGGTTGAGCTCCGGCAGGTTCTCTTTGTGATTGAGCAGTTTTTGGATTGAAAAATATTGTTTTTCCCCGCAATTTCCATGAAAAACGGTGAATACCTCAATTTCGACAGAATTTCAGCCGCAGAAAATGCCTTTGCCCCCGGAAAAAAAGACCGAGCATAGAAACTGCGGTCTCGCAGGTTGAGCCCCGGCAGGCTCTCTTTGTGGCTCGCCAGTTTTTGGAGAGAAAAGTTTTCTTTTTCCCCGCAATTTCCACAAAAGAGGGTAAAACCTCGATTTCGACAGAATTTCAGCCACGGAAAATGCCTTTGCCCCCGGAAAAAAAGACCCAGCATAGAAGCTGTGGTCTCGCTGGTTGAGCCCCGGCAGGCTCTCTTTGTGGCTCGAAAGTTTTTGGAGCGAAAAGTTTTCTTTTTCCCCGCCATTTCCACAAAAGAGGGTAAAAATCTCGATTTCGACAGAATTTCAGCCACAGAAAATGCCTTTGCCCCCGGAAAAAAGACCCAGCACAGAAGCTGTGGTCTCGATGGTTGAGCTCCGGCAGGCTCTCTTTGTGAGTGAGCAGTTTTTGGATTGAAAAATATTGTTTTCCCCCACAATTTCCATGAAAAACGGTGAAAACCTCAATTTCGACAGAATTTTCGCCACAGAAAATGCCTTCGCTCCCGGAGTGAAGACCTAGAATGGAAATGAGGTCTCGCTGGTTGAGCCCCGGCAGGCTCTCTTTGTGGCTCGCCAGTTTTTGGAGCGAAAAGTTTTCCTTTTCCCCGCAATTTCCACAAAAGAGGGTAAAAATCTCGATTTCGACAGAATTTCAGCCACGGAAAATGCCTTTGCCCCCGGAAAAAAGACCCAGCATAGAAGCTGTGGTCTCGCTGGTTGAGCCCCGGCAGGCTCTCTTTGTGGCTCGCCAGTTTTTGGATTGAAAAATATTGTTTTTTCCCCGCAATTTCCATGAAAAACGGTGAAAACCTCAATTTCGACAGAATTTTCGCCGCAGAAAATGCCTTCGCTCCCGGAGTGAAGACCTAGAATGGAAATGAGGTTTCGCTGGTTGAGCCCCGGCAGGCTGTCTTTGTGGCTCGCCAGTTTTTGGAGCGAAAAGTTTTCTTTTTCCCCGCAATTTCCACAAAAGAGTGTAAAAATCTCGATTTCGACAGAATTTCAGCCACAGAAAATGCCTTTGCCCCCGGAAAAAAGACCCAGCATAGAAGCTGTGGTCTCGCTGGTTGAGCCCCGGCAGGCTCCCTTTGTGACGGAGCAGTTTTGGATTGAAAAATATTGTTTTTCCCCGCAATTTCCACAAAAGAAGGTAAAAATCTCGATTTCGACAGAATTTCAGCCACAGAAAATGCCTTTGCCCCCGGAAAAAAGACCCAGCATAGAAGCTGTGGTCTCGCTGGTTGAGCACCGGCAGGCATTCTCTGTGGCTCGCCAGTTTTTGGAGCGAAAAGTTTTCTTTTTCCCCGCAATTTCCACAAAAGAGGGTAAAAATCTCGATTTCGACAGAATTTCAGCCACGGAAAATGCCTTTGCCCCCGGAAAAAAGACCCAGCATAGAAGCTGTGGCCTCGCTGGTTGAGCCCCGGCAGGCTCTCTTTGTGGCTCGCCAGTTTTTGGATTGAAAAATATTGTTTTTCCCCGCAATTTCCATGAAAAACGGTGAAAACCTCAATTTCGACAGAATTTTCGCCGCAGAAAATGCCTTCGCTCCCGGAGTGAAGACCTAGAATGGAAATGAGGTTTCGCTGGTTGAGCCCCGGCAGGCTGTCTTTGTGGCTCGCCAGTTTTTGGAGCGAAAAGTTTTCTTTTTCCCCGCAATTTCCACAAAAGAGTGTAAAAATCTCGATTTCGACAGAATTTCAGCCACAGAAAATGCCTTTGCCCCCGGAAAAAAGACCCAGCATAGAAGCTGTGGTCTCGCTGGTTGAGCCCCGGCAGGCTCCCTTTGTGACGGAGCAGTTTTGGATTGAAAAATATTGTTTTTCCCCGCAATTTCCACAAAAGAGGGTAAAAATCTCGATTTCGACAGAATTTCAGCCACAGAAAATGCCTTTGCCCCGGCAAAAAGAACCAGCATAGAAGCTGTGGTCTCGCTGGTTGAGCACCGGCAGGCATTCTCTGTGGCTCGCCAGTTTTTTGGAGCGAAAAGTTTTCTTTTTCCCCGCAATTTCCACAAAAGAGGGTAAAAATCTCGATTTCGACAGAATTTCAGCCACGGAATGCCTTTGCTCCCGGAAAAAAGACCCAGCATAGAAGCTGTGGTCTCGCTGGTTGAGCCCCGGCAGGCTCTCTTTGTGGCTCGCCAGTTTTTGGATTGAAAAATATTGTTTTTCCCCGCAACTTCCACAAAAGAGTGTAAAAATCTCGATTTCGACAGAATTTCAGGCCACAGAAAATGCCTTTGCCCCCGGAAAAAAGACCCAGCATAGAAGATGTGGTCTCGCTGGTTGAGCCCCGGCAGGCTCTCTTTGTGACGGAGCAGTTTTTGGATTGAAAAATATTGTTTTTCCCCGCAATTTCCATGAAAAACGATGAAAACCTCAATTTCGACAGAATTTTCGCCACAGAAAATGCCTTCGCTCCCGGAGTGAAGACCTAGAATGGAAATGAGGTCTCGCTGGTTGAGCCCCGGCAGGCTCTCTTTGTGGCTCGCCAGTTTTTGGAGCGAAAAGTTTTCTTTTTCCCCGCAATTTCCACAAAAGAGTGTAAAAATCTCGATTTCGACAGAATTTCAGCCACAGAAAATGCCTTTGCCCCCGGAAAAAAGACCCAGCATAGAAGCTGTGGTCTCGCTGGTTGAGCCCCGGCAGGCTCTCTTTGTGACGGAGCAGTTTTTGGATTGAAAAATATTGTTTTTCCCCGCAATTTCCATGAAAAACGATGAAAACCTCAATTTCGACAGAATTTTCGCCACAGAAAATGCCTTCGCTCCCGGAGTGAAGACCTAGAATGGAAATGAGGTCTCGCTGGTTGAGCCCCGGCAGGCTCTCTTTGTGGCTCGCCAGTTAAGCAGTGGTATCAACGCAGAGTACTCAATTTCCATGAAAAACGGTGAAAACCTCAATTTCGACAGAATTTTCGCCGCAGAAAATGCCTTCGCTCCCGGAGTGAAGACCTAGAATGGAAATGAGGTTTCGCTGGTTGAGCCCCGGCAGGCTCCCTTTGTGACGGAGCAGTTTTGGATTGAAAAAATATTGTTTTTCCCCGCAATTTCCACAAAAGAGGGTAAAAATCTCGATTTCGACAGAATTTCAGCCACAGAAAATGCCTTTGCCCCCGGAAAAAAGAACCAGCATAGAAGCTGTGGTCTCGCTGGTTGAGCACCGGCAGGCTTTCTCTGTGGCTCGCCAGTTTTTGGAGCGAAAAGTTTTCTTTTTCCCCGCAATTTCCACAAAAGAGTGTAAAAATCTCGATTTCGACAGAATTACAGCCACAGAAAAATGCCTTTGCCCCCGGAAAAAAGAACCAGCATAGAAGCTGTGGTCTCGCTGGTTGAGCACCGGCAGGCTTTCTCTGTGGCTCGCCAGTTTTTGGAGCGAAAAGTTTTCTTTTTCCCCGCAATTTCCACAAAAGAGTGTAAAAATCTCGATTTCGACAGAATTTTAGCCACAGAAAATGCCTTTGCCCCCGGAAAAAAGAACCCATCATAGAAGCTGTGGTCTCGCTGGTTGAGCACCGGCAGGCATTCTCTGTGGCTCGCCAGTTTTTGGAGCGAAAAGTTTTCTTTTTCCCCGCAATTTCCACAAAAGAGGGTAAAACCTCGATTTCGACAGAATTTCAGCCACGGAAAATGCCTTTGCCCCCGGAAAAAAGAACCAGCATAGAAGCTGTGGTCTCGCTGGTTGAGCACCGGCAGGCTTTCCTCTGTGGCTCGCCAGTTTTTGGAGCGAAAAGTTTTCTTTTTCCCCGCAATTTCCACAAAAGAGTGTAAAAATCTCGATTTCGACAGAATTTTAGCCACAGAAAATGCCTTTGCCCCCGAAAAAAGACCCAGCATAGAAGCTGTGGTCTCGCTGGTTGAGCACCGGCAGGCATTCTCTGTGGCTCCGCCAGTTTTTGGAGCGAAAAGTTTTCTTTTTCCCCGCAATTTCCATGAAAAACGGTGAAAACCTCAATTTCGACAGAATTTTCGCCACAGAAAATGCCTTCGCTCCCGGAGTGAAGACCTAGAATGGAAATGAGGTCTCGCTGGTTGAGCCCCGGCAGGCTCTCTTTGTGGCTCGCCAGTTTTTGGAGCGAAAAGTTTTCTTTTTTCCTGCAATTTCCACAAAAGAGGGTAAAAACCTCAATTTCGACAGAATTTTCGCCACAGAAAATGCCTTCGCTCCCGGAGTGAAGACCTAGAATGGAAATGAGGTCTCGCTGGTTGAGCCCCGGCAGGCTCTCTTTGTGGCTCGCCAGTTTTTGGAGCGAAAAGTTTTCTTTTTCCCCGAAATTTCCACAAAAGAGTGTAAAAATCTCGATTTCGACAGAATTACAGCCACAGAAAATGCCTTTGCCCCCCGGAAAAAAGACCCAGCATAGAAGCTGTGGTCTCGCTGGTTGAGCACCGGCAGGCATTCTCTGTGGCTCGCCAGTTTTTGGAGCGAAAAGTTTTCTTTTTCCCCGCAATTTCCACAAAAGAGGGTAAAAATCTCGATTTCGACAGAATTTCAACCACGGAAAATGCCTTTGCCCCCGGAAAAAAGACCCAGCATAGAAGCTGTGGTCTCGCTGGTTGAGCCCCGGCAGGCTCTCTTTGTGGCTCGCCAGTTTTTGGATTGAAAAAAATTGTTTTTCCCCCGCAATTTCCATGAAAAACGGTGAAAACCTCAATTTCGACAGAATTTTCGCCACAGAAAATGCCTTTGCCCCCGGAAAAAAGACCCAGCATAGAAGCTGTGGTCTCGCTGGTTGAGCGTCGGCAGGCTCTCTTTGTGGCTCGCCAGTTTTTGGAGCGAAAAGTTTTCTTTTTCCCCGCAATTTCCACAAAAGAGTGTAAAAATCTCGATTTCGACAGAATTTCAGCCACAGAAAATGCCTTTGCCCCCGGAAAAAAGACCCAGCATAGAAGCTGTGGTCTCGCTGGTTGAGCCCCGGCAGGCTCTCTTTGTGGCTCGCCAGTTTTTGGATTGAAAAATATTGTTTTTCCCCGCAATTTCCATGAAAAACGGTGAAAACCTCAATTTCGACAGAATTTCAGCCACGGAAAATGCCTTTGCCCCCGGAAAAAAGACCCAGCATAGAAGCTGTGGTCTCGCTGGTTGAGCCCCGGCAGGCTCTCTTTGTGGCTCGCCAGTTTTTGGATTGAAAAATATTGTTTTTTCCCCGCATTTTCCATGAAAAACGGTGAAAACCTCAATTTCGACAGAATTTCAGCCACGGAAAATGCCTTTGCCCCCGGAAAAAAGACCCAGCATAGAAGCTGTGGTCTCGCTGGTTGAGCACCGGCAGGCTTTCTCTGTGGCTCGCCAGTTTTTGGAGCGAAAAGTTTTCTTTTTCCCCGCAATTTCCACAAAAGAGTGTAAAAATCTCGATTTCGACAGAATTTCAGCCACAGAAAATGCCTTTGCCCCCGGAAAAAAGACCCAGTATAGAAGCTGTGGTCTCGCTGGTTGAGCCCCGGCAGGCTCTCTTTGTGGCTCGCCAGTTTTTGGATTGAAAAATATTGTTTTTTCCCCGCAATTTCCATGAAAAACGGTGAAAACCTCAATTTCGACAGAATTTCAGCCACGGAAAATGCCTTTGCCCCCGGAAAAAAGACCCAGCATAGAAGCTGTGGTCTCGCTGGTTGAGCACCGGCAGGCTTTCTCTGTGGCTCGCCAGTTTTTGGAGCGAAAAGTTTTCTTTTTCCCCGCAATTTCCACAAAAGAGTGTAAAAATCTCGATTTCGACAGAATTTCAGCCACAGAAAATGCCTTTGCCCCCGGAAAAAAGACCCAGCATAGAAGCTGTGGTCTCGCTGGTTGAGCACCGGCAGGCTTTCTCTGTGGCTCGCCAGTTTTTGGAGCGAAAAGTTTTCTTTTTCCCCGCAATTTCCACAAAAGAGTGTAAAAATCTCGATTTCGACAGAATTTCAGCCACAGAAAATGCCTTTGCCCCCGGAAAAAAGACCCAGCATAGAAGCTGTGGTCTCGCTGGTTGAGCCCCGGCAGGCTCTCTTTGTGGCTCGCCAGTTTTTGGATTGAAAAATATTGTTTTTTCCCCGCAATTTCCATGAAAAACGGTGAAAACCTCAATTTCGACAGAATTTCAGCCACGGAAAATGCCTTTGCCCCCGGAAAAAAGACCCAGCATAGAAGCTGTGGTCTCGCTGGTTGAGCCCCGGCAGGCTCTCTTTGTGGCTCGCCAGTTTTTGGATTGAAAAATATTGTTTTTTCCCCGCAATTTCCATGAAAAACGGTGAAAACCTCAATTTCGACAGAATTTTCGCCACAGAAAATGCCTTTGCCCCCATAAAAAAGACCCAGCATAGAAGCTGTGGTCTCGCTGGTTGAGCACCGGCAGGCTTTCTCTGTGGCTCGCCAGTTTTTGGAGCGAAAAGTTTTCTTTTTCCCCCCGCAATTTCCACAAAAGAGTGTAAAAATCTCGATTTCGACAGAATTTCAGCCACGGAAAAATGCCTTGGCCCCCGGAAAAAAGACCCAGCACAGAAGCTGTGGTCTCGCTGGTTGAGCTCCGGCAGGTTCTCTTTGTGACTGTGCAGTTTTTGGATTGAAAAATATTGTTTTTCCCCCGCAATTTCCATGAAAAATGGTGAAAACCTCAATTTCGACAGAATTTTCGCCACAGAAAATGCCTTTGCCCCCATAAAAAAGACCCAGCATAGAAGCTGTGGTCTCGCTGGTTGAGCACCGGCAGGCTTTCTCTGTGGCTCGCCAGTTTTTGGAGCGAAAAGTTTTCTTTTTCCCCGCAATTTCCACAAAAGAGTGTAAAAAATCTCGATTTCGACAGAATTTCAGCCACGGAAAATGCCTTGGCCCCCGGAAAAAAGACCCAGCACAGAAGCTGTGGTCTCGCTGGTTGAGCTCCGGCAGGTTCTCTTTGTGACTGTGCAGTTTTTGGATTGAAAAATTATTGTTTTTCCCCGCAATTTCCATGAAAAATGGTGAAAAACCTCAATTTCGACAGAATTTTCGCCACAGAAAATGCCTTCGCTCCCGGAGTGAAGACCTTGAATGGAAATGAGGTTTCGCTGGTTGAGCCCCGGCAGGCTCTCTTTGTGGCTCGCCAGTTTTTGGAGCGAAAAGTTTTCTTTTTCCCCGCAATTTCCACAAAAGAGGGTAAAAATCTCGATTTCGACAGAATTTCAGCCACAGAAAATGCCTTTGCCCCCGGAAAAAAGACCCAGCATAGAAGCTGTGGTCTCGCTGGTTGAGCACCGGCAGGCTTTCTCTGTGGCTCGCCAGTTTTTGGAGCGAAAAGTTTTCTTTTTTCCCCGCAATTTCCACAAAAGAGGGTAAAAATTTTCGATTTCGACAGAATTTCAGCCACAGAAAATGCCTTTGCCCCCGGAAAAAAGACCCAGCATAGAAGCTGTGGTCTCGCTGGTTGAGCACCGGCAGGTTCTCTTTGTGACTGAGCAGTTTTTGGATTGAAAAATATTGTTTTTTCCCCGCAATTTCCATGAAAAAACGGTGAAAACCCTCAATTTCGACGGAATTTTCGCCACAGAAAATGCCTTCGCTCCCGGAGTGAAGACCTAGAATGGAAATGAGGTTTCGCTGGTTGAGCCCCGGCAGGCTCTCTTTGTGGCTCGCCAGTTTTTGGGAGCGAAAAGTTTTCTTTTTCCCCGCAATTTCCACAAAAGAGGGTAAAAATCTCGATTTCGACAGAATTTCAGCCACAGAAAATGCCTTTGCCCCCGGAAAAAAGACCCAGCATAGAAGCTGTGGTCTCGCTGGTTGAGCACCGGCAGGCTTTCTCTGTGGCTCGCCAGTTTTTGGAGCGAAAAGTTTTCTTTTTCCCCGCAATTTCCACAAAAGAGGGTAAAAATCCTCGATTTCGACAGAATTTCAGCCACAGGAAAATGCCTTTGCCCCCGGAAAAAAGACCCAGCATAGAAGCTGTGGTCTCGCTGGTTGAGCACCGGCAGGCTTTCTCTGTGGCTCGCCAGTTTTTGGAGCGGAAAGTTTTCTTTTTCCCCGCAATTTCCACAAAAGAGGGTAAAAACCTCGATTTAGACAGAATTTCAGCCACAGAAAATGCCTTTGCCCCCGGAAAAAAAGACCCAGCACAGAAGCTGTGGTCTCGCTGGTTGAGCTCCGGCAGGTTCTCTTTGTGACTGAGCAGTTTTTGGATTGAAAAATATTGTTTTTTTTCCCCGCAATTTCCATGAAAAACGGTGAAAACCTCAATTTCGAACGGAATTTTTCGCCACAGAAAATGCCTTCGCTCCCGGAGTGAAGACCTAGAATGGAAATGAGGTTTCGCTGGTTGAGCCCCGGCAGGCTCTCTTTGTGGCTCGCCAGTTTTTGGAGCGAAAAGTTTTCTTTTTCCCCGCAATTTCCACAAAAGAGGGTAAAAATCTCGATTTCGACAGAATTTCAGCCACAGAAAATGCCTTTGCCCCCGGAAAAAAGACCCAGCATAGAAGCTGTGGTCTCGCTGGTTGAGCACCGGCAGGCTTTCTCTGTGGCTCGCCAGTTTTTGGGGCGAAAAGTTTTCTTTTTCCCCCGCAATTTCCACAAAAGAGAGTAAAAATCTCGATTTCGACAGAATTTCAGCCACGGAAAAATGCCTTGGCCCCCGGAAAAAAGACCCAGCACAGAAGCTGTGGTCTCGCTGGTTGAGCTCCGGCAGGCTTTCTCTGTGGCTCGCCAGTTTTTGGAGCGGAAAGTTTTCTTTTTCCCCGCAATTTCCACAAAAGAGGGTAAAAACCTCGATTTAGACAGAATTTCAGCCACAGAAAATGCCTTTGCCCCCGGAAAAAAGACCCAGCACAGAAGCTGTGGTCTCGATGGTTGAGCTCCGGCAGGCTTTCTCTGTGGCTCGCCAGTTTTTGGAGCGAAAAGTTTTCTTTTTCCCCCCAGTTTCCACAAAAGAGAGTAAAAATCTCGATTTCGACAGAATTTCAGCCACGGAAAATGCCTTGGCCCCCGGAAAAAAGACCAAGCATAGAAGCTGTGGTCTCGCTGGTTGAGCTCCGGCAGGCTTTCTCTGTGGCTCGCCAGTTTTTGGAGCGGAAAGTTTTCTTTTTCCCCCGCAATTTCCACAAAAGAGGGTAAAAACCTCGATTTAGACAGAATTTCAGCCACAGAAAATGCCTTTGCCCCCGGAAAAAAGACCCAGCATAGAATCTGTGGTCTCGCTGGTTGAGCACCGGCAGGCTTTCTCTGTGGCTCGCCAGTTTTTGGAGCGAAAAGTTTTCTTTTTCCCCGCAATTTCCACAAAAGAGTGTAAAAATCTCGATTTCGACAGAATTTCAGCCACGGAAAATGCCTTGGCCCCCGGAAAAAAGACCCAGCACAGAAGCTGTGGTCTCGCTGGTTGAGCTCCGGCAGGTTCTCTTTGTGACTGTGCAGTTTTTGGATTGAAAAATATTGTTTTTCCCCGCAATTTCCATGAAAAATGGTGAAAACCTCAATTTCGACAGAATTTTCGCCACAGAAAATGCCTTCGCTCCCGGAGTGAAGACCTTGAATGGAAATGAGGTTTCGCTGGTTGAGCCCCGGCAGGCTCTCTTTGTGGCTCGCCAGTTTTTGGAGCGAAAAGTTTTCTTTTTCCCCCGCAATTTCCACAAAAGAGGGTAAAAATCTCGATTTCGACAGAATTTCAGCCACAGAAAATGCCTTTGCCCCCGGAAAAAAGACCCAGCATAGAAGCTGTGGTCTCGCTGGTTGAGCACCGGCAGGCTTTCTCTGTGGCTCGCCAGTTTTTGGAGCGAAAAGTTTTCTTTTTCCCCGCAATTTCCACAAAAGAGGGTAAAAATTTCGATTTCGACAGAATTTCAGCCACAGAAAATGCCTTTGCCCCCCGGAAAAAAGACCCAGCATAGAAGCTGTGGTCTCGCTGGTTGAGCACCGGCAGGCTTTCTCTGTGGCTCGCCAGTTTTTGGAGCGGAAAGTTTTCTTTTTCCCCGCAATTTCCACAAAAGAGGGTAAAAACCTCGATTTAGACAGAATTTCAGCCACAGAAAATGCCTTTGCCCCCGGAAAAAAGACCCAGCACAGAAGCTGTGGTCTCGCTGGTTGAGCTCCGGCAGGTTCTCTTTGTGACTGAGCAGTTTTTGGATTGAAAAATATTGTTTTTCCCCGCAATTTCCATGAAAAACGGTGAAAACCTCAATTTCGACGGAATTTTCGCCACAGAAAATGCCTTCGCTCCCGGAGTGAAGACCTAGAATGGAAATGAGGTTTCGCTGGTTGAGCCCCGGCAGGCTCTCTTTGTGGCTCGCCAGTTTTTGGAGCGAAAAGTTTTCTTTTTCCCCGCAATTTCCACAAAAGAGGGTAAAAATCTCGATTTCGACAGAATTTCAGCCACAGAAAATGCCTTTGCCCCCGGAAAAAAGACCCAGCATAGAAGCTGTGGTCTCGCTGGTTGAGCACCGGCAGGCTTTCTCTGTGGCTCGCCAGTTTTTGGGGCGAAAAGTTTTCTTTTTCCCCGCAATTTCCACAAAAGAGAGTAAAAATCTCGATTTCGACAGAATTTCAGCCACGGAAAATGCCTTGGCCCCCGGAAAAAAGACCAAGCATAGAAGCTGTGGTCTCGCTGGTTGAGCTCCGGCAGGCTTTCTCTGTGGCTCGCCAGTTTTTGGAGCGGAAAGTTTTCTTTTTCCCCGCAATTTCCACAAAAGAGGGTAAAAACCTCGATTTAGACAGAATTTCAGCCACAGAAAATGCCTTTGCCCCCGGAAAAAAGACCCAGCACAGAAGCTGTGGTCTCGATGGTTGAGCTCCGGCAGGCTTTCTCTGTGGCTCGCCAGTTTTTGGAGCGAAAAGTTTTCTTTTTCCCCCCAGTTTCCACAAAAGAGAGTAAAAATCTCGATTTCGACAGAATTTCAGCCACGGAAAATGCCTTGGCCCCCGGAAAAAAGACCAAGCATAGAAGCTGTGGTCTCGCTGGTTGAGCTCCGGCAGGCTTTCTCTGTGGCTCGCCAGTTTTTGGAGCGGAAAGTTTTCTTTTTCCCCGCAATTTCCACAAAAGAGGGTAAAAACCTCGATTTAGACAGAATTTCAGCCACAGAAAATGCCTTTGCCCCCGGAAAAAAGACCCAGCATAGAATCTGTGGTCTCGCTGGTTGAGCACCGGCAGGCTTTCTCTGTGGCTCGCCAGTTTTTGGGGCGAAAAGTTTTCTTTTTCCCCGCAATTTCCACAAAAGAGGGTAAAAATTTCGATTTCGACAGAATTTCAGCCACGGAAAATGCCTTGGCCCCCGGAAAAAAGACCCAGCACAGAAGCTGTGGTCTCGCTGGTTGAGCTCCGGCAGGTTCTCTTTGTGACTGAGCAGTTTTTGGATTGAAAAATATTGTTTTTCCCCGCAATTTCCATGAAAAACGGTGAAAACCTCAATTTCGACGGAATTTTCGCCACAGAAAATGCCTTCGCTCCCGGAGTGAAGACCTAGAATGGAAATGAGGTTTCGCTGGTTGAGCCCCGGCAGGCTCTCTTTGTGGCTCGCCAGTTTTTGGAGCGAAAAGTTTTCTTTTTCCCCGCAATTTCCACAAAAGAGGGTAAAAATCTCGATTTCGACAGAATTTCAGCCACAGAAAATGCCTTTGCCCCCGGAAAAAAGACCCAGCATAGAAGCTGTGGTCTCGCTGGTTGAGCACCGGCAGGCTCTCTTTGTGGCTCGCCAGTTTTTGGAGCGAAAAGTTTTCTTTTTCCCCGCAATTTCCACAAAAGAGGGTAAAAACCTCGATTTCGACAGAATTTCAGCCACAGAAAATGCCTTTGCCCCCGGAAAAAAGACCAAGCATAGAAGCTGTGGTCTCGCTGGTTGAGCCACGGCAGGCTTTCTCCGTGGCTCGCCAGTTTTTGGAGCGAAAAGTTTTCTTTTTCCCCGCAATTTCCACAAAAGAGGGTAAAAACCTCGATTTCTACAGAATTTCAGCCACAGAAAATGCCTTTGCCCCCGGAAAAAAGACCAAGCATAGAAGCTGTGGTCTCGCTGGTTGAGCTCCGGCAGGCTTTCTCTGTGGCTCGCCAGTTTTTGGAGCGGAAAGTTTTCTTTTTCCCCGCAATTTCCACAAAAGAGGGTAAAAACCTCGATTTCGACAGAATTTCAGCCACAGAAAATGCCTTTGCCCCCGGAAAAAAGACCAAGCATAGAAGCTGTGGTCTCGCTGGTTGAGCCACGGCAGGCTTTCTATGTGGCTCGCCAGTTTTTGGAGCGAAAAGTTTTCTTTTTTCCTGCAATTTCCACAAAAGAGGGTAAAAACCTCGATTTCGACAAAATTTCAGCCACAGAAAATGCCTTTGCCCCCGAAAAAAGACCAAGCATAGAAACTGTGGTCTCGCTGGTTGAGCTCCGGCAGGCTTTCTCTGTGGCTCGCCAGTTTTTGGAGCGAAAAGTTTTCTTTTTCCCCGCAATTTCCACAAAAGAGGGTAAAAACCTCGATTTCGACAGAATTTCAGCCACAGAAAATGCCTTTGCTCCCGGAGAGCCCTGCATGCAGCTGCATTGGTCATCCTTTTAGGAAAGCAATTATTTTGATTTTAACTAAGCAACGAAAGAAGCAAGCTGTATTAAATAATTTAATTCTGGTGGTGGCATTTGGAAGGAAAGATCAGACATTTTTGTGTCTACCTGCGAAGTTTGATTTTTCATTTTAGCTTCTTTAGAGAGGAGATGTGAACACCTTTGTACTTAGATGCAGTCCCAACTAAGCAAATACTAATGTATCTGCCCCGACCCACTTACAGCGGCCCGTAGGGCCGCTAGTCTTATATATAAAGCTGAATGTCTGTTTGTATGTATGTATGTATGTATGTATGTGTGTACGTATGTTCCGAATAGAAAATTCCATTTCTGAACCGATCCGGACCAAACTTGGCACACATACACTTCGGGCCCCGGCGGGTGTCATAGGCTACTTTTCGTCATCGATCGATATCGATTTTATCGATTTTTATCGATTTTTTTTGCTGAGTTCACCTACGGGACTGGGAGTTGGCACAGGGGGGTAATCGAGCATGGGGATTCCGAATACAATATTGGTTTCTAGGATTATCGATTACTTTTATCGATTTTATCGATTTTTTTGCAAAGTTTGAGCTACGGGGCTGGGAGTTCGCACAGGGGGGTAATCGAGCATGGGGATTCCTAATACAATATTGGTTTTCGGGATTATCGATTACTTTTATTGATTTTATCGATTTTTTGCAAAGTTTGAGCTAGGGGGCTGGGAGTTGGCACAGGGGGGGGTAATCGAGCATGCTGATCATCCCCAAGGGGGGTGATCAGCATGCTCGATTACACTCCTGTGCCAAATTCCAGCCCCCTAGCTCAAATTTTCAAAAATCGATAAAATCGATAAAAGTAATTGACGATCTTGAAAACTAATATTGTATTAGGAATCCCCATGCTCGATTACCCCCCTGTGCGAACTCCCAGCCCCGCAGGTCAAACTTTACAAAAAAATCGATAAAATCGATAAAAGTAATGGACGATCCTGAAAACTAATATTGTGTTCGTAATCAGCATGCTGATTACCCCCCTGTGCAAAATCCCAGCCTCGCATGTCAAAATTTACAAAAAATCGATAAAATCAATAAAAGTAATCGATAATTCTGAAAACTAATATTGTATTCGGAATCCCCATGCTCACTTCCCCCCCCCCCCCCTGTGCCAACTCCTAGCCCTGTAGGTGAACTCTGCAAAAAAATCGATAAAAATCGGTAAAATCGACATCGATCGATAACGAAAAGTGGACTGTGACACCCGCCGGGGCCCGAAGTGTATGTGTGCCAAGTTTGGTCCGGATACGGCGGAGCCGGGTAAGCCAGCTAGTTAGTAATATTACCAAGTAACTTTGAGATGTCGAAACATTTGCGTACATAAAGTTGTTAAACAGATGGCTTTGGAAGCATCGTCTGCGCGAAAGCTCAAGAAGCTGCTTAAAATAAGACCTTCTTTGAATTTTTGACCTTCCTGATAATTTACTGAACCGAATTCTTGGCGAAAAATGTAAATGTGAGGACTTCGGAACTTCCACTTAATGCTCGAAGACCTTAAGCATTACACCACAAGCGATGCTCGTGCTCGCTTAAATGGTTGTAACTCTCAAGAGTAATCAAATGCTACCTAATTTGTTTTGATTGATATCAAAAGTTTCATTGTTTTAGCCATGTATCCGACGTCAAGCTCTCTAATTACTATGACAGCGGCGATGTTTACTGAAATCATCCATTGAGTGCTCAAGCCTCATTTAAAGGACTATCAAATTGTCCGATTTGCTAATCTTTGATCACCATCAAATGTTTCTAACTCGATATTTCATAAATTCTGCGTTTCAAAATTTCTTATTTCGGAAAGCAGGAGACATGGCAAGTGATTCGCAAACTTTCTGACGTTTATTAAGTGAGTGAGGCAAGGTCATAGCGGAATTCGCAAACAATATAACCTCCGATAAACCTGGGCTTGACCCGAAGATGGCAAATGTCATGCAAAGGGGCTATCGTTGGTGCATTTCGTATGTACAGAAATTTATCGACCAGCCATGTTTGCGGGGACCGCGACGTGCGTACGTTGTGAGGTTACGACTTGTACAACATCGTACTTGGACGAGCTTTCCACCGTTGCGTGCTCCACATGACTGCCGATGTAGTTGATGAAACCCATACGCAGCACTCCTGGAATGATATCCACGAAAGTCCCCGCGAAATGGGCTTTTCGTGCGAATAAAATGGACTTAGTCCATGCGGTGCGATAAGATATCGCATTCGCGAATCCATTCATTCCATACAAAATTATTTCAGCAAACCTTTCTTCAACTTGCCTCAACCTGTTTGCTCACTCTTGCAAACTCACCAAGTGGTCGCTATCTAATTAGGCTGACCTAACATTACAGTGTCAGTCACGTGGATATCTTATTCTTTCCCGCTTCTTTACACCTCGCAAAATGCCATTTATTATCGATGACTATGCATCTAAGTTACTTGCAAAACCAAAATTCATGTAAAATCCGGGCCTTCGCTTTTCAAGATTTCTATAAATCTGCACTAAATCAAATTCGCATGTAGAGCTTTCTGCAGAAAGCAAACCTTGGCCTGGACACGCTCCAATCTGTTATTCAAAATGCTTATCTCATAGGAAACCTTGTACTATACTACACTCAAAGAGTTTTTTAAGTCGGAAGAACTACGAATCTGCAAAAAGAAGACTTCAAAATGCTCTGCTTTAGCTCTTCTTTCCCTTTTAACACGAATGTCTATATCTGTAAATAGCCTAATATACGGGCTATTGCTAGTAATAAATTTTTTACAGATTTTTTCTTGCTAGCTAGCGGCATTTCAATAATTCTTGCGACCAATCTCAAAATCGCGCTTGAAATGCCGTCTTTGAGGTTCGGTTCTACGAGAATAGTCAAAAGATAGGTTCTGGGTAATTGTATTAGAACGCAAATCTTTCCTATTCTCAAATACAAATCATGAATTTAGTTTTGGTTGATAATTTGAAGAAACAGACTTTATTCGATTTACATAGGACAGTGGCGTACCGAGGGGGGGGGGGGGCGGGGGGGGGCGCGCCCCCCCCCCCGAGAACGGGTCGCGAAATTTTTAGAAGTTACTTACGTGGGTTATAAAAATGTGCAAGTGACTTGTTTATTTTTGTAAGCAATTAAAATAATTTTTTAAATTTTTTAAAAATTCAAATTAGCCTTATAAAAAAATTTTTTTCGGGGGCGTGGCTAACGCCACGCCCCCTTTTTCCGGATTTTAGGGGTTGGGGACCCGCAAAAATTTTGAGAAGCCCCTATAAAAATTTTTCGGAGTGCGTGGCTAACGCCACGCACCTTCATCTGAAAAAATTTTTTGCCGCGCCCCCCCCCCCCCCCCCCGAGCCGGAATCCTGGGTACGCCACTGACATAGGAATATTTGCATCGACCTGATATTTGGAAGCATTTGAGTTTGTTAGCGAATATTTTGGTGAATTTAACCTTCTTCCATAATTTTTATAGGGTTTGTATGTAGAGTTTAGAAAGAAACACTTATTTCAGACTTCATAAAAGACAGGAAACTTTTTCCAGTCACTTGTTACCTTAGAAGGAGCTAAGGAACACATTCTCAAAAAATCGCCATCAAAATATGCAAAAAGGTCAAAAATGGGCTTAGTCCCAGCTCACCCTGCTGCTGGGAGTAAAATGGGCTTTCAAGTCCATTTAAAATGGAGGTAAATCCCATTTTGCCCCATTCTAAATGGACTTTTCGCATGATTCTTTCGCAAGCGAGAGCTCAAGTAGGGTTGAATCATTTTCATCACACCGCTTTGCCTCGTGGTTGCGATGGGATTAAAAATTCTGGATAACGCGAGCGAAAGCAGATTCCAGCCACTCTTTACCGCGAACGAATAAAATGGGGCTTGAAAGGCCATTTTCCTCCATTATGGACTTTCGTGGATATCATTCCTGTACTTCTCCTGCATAGCGAGCAATGTTACACCACTGATGTGCTTGAACACATTCCTTGGTCAAAGCGGGAAGCTCAAAATACAGCTGTCTTTCTATAGCGTGGGTAAACAACTGATTGTTGCAGTGCATAATAACGACAGGACACCAGATTTGAAGCTTGAATGTGAGTTAGCAAGATCAAAGTGCTAAAATGTGTGAAAAAAATTAAATGGATAAAAAGTATGTCAAGATTTCTTGAGATTCCACCTGCATTTTTTCAATTGGCTTCTGATTGTCCCGAACATAGTTTGCTCTTGATGCCTCTCTGTAGAAAATGACAATTGACGCCTAGATACTGTGGAGCAAAAGGTTTGTCTTAGTGTTTCATATTATGTTTGGGCCTTCAAAATTAACAAATTGGCGCAAAATGTTCAAAATAGCCGAATAATATTTATAACCTCTATGCTATTCGAGATTATAAACAATACTAAATAACTTTATCGTAGCAAATCTTCTGACTATATAAATCTTATTTGAGAGATGGCCATGAAAGCATCGTTGACGTTAAAGAGTGGGAAGTTGCAACATGCTTTGCTTTTTTGCGGATCTGTGTTTCGTAGAACGGAATACATATTTGGAATAGATGATAGCATTTCAAAGCTTTCAGCCGATATGTATTAAAACCTTTGATAAAGAGACGTTAAGAGAGCGAAGCTCATGTCTGGTTTAATACGAGCAACTCTCAAGGGTAATTACATGTTACCTAATTTGTATTTGCAGCTCGAAAAACGGAAGCTTTAGTGTTCTATCCTACGTCTAGCCATGTCAAGCTCCGTAATTACCGTAACAACGGCGACATGTTTACTGGGACTGTACAAGGAAAGCGTAAGCCCAATTTTGGAGGCCTTTGAAGCCCCGGGCATGCCTCACGCGACCTCAGCTGAGACGTGATTTGGCAATATTCCAACTGTTTATAATTCGTCCTTAGCGCTTTCGAATAAACAGAAGATGGGGACTTCTATGAATCTGCGAAAATTGTACGTAATTTGTAGCGTGCAGGTGTTCGATTTGAAGAGATATGGAGGACTGCCAGATCGCGTGCGACTGCGTGAAGTATGCCCGGAGCCTAAGTTGTATAATTTGGTGGCCACTAGTTGTCACAACGGATGTCTTTCACTTTGAACGTCTTGCAGATCCGGTGTAATGTAATCCGAAAATCAATACGAACAAGATACATGGAAAACTGTGGCGGATCGAGCTCAGCCCCCCCCCCCTTCGAGAGTGGGTCACGAAATTTGTAAAAGTTAATTACATGAGTTGAAAAATGTCACTTGTTTATACTTGTAATTGATCAGAATAATTATTTAAGATTTTGTAATTTCGAGTTGACATCAAAAATCTTTCAAGGGCGTGGCTGCCGCCGCACTCCCTCTAACAAGAGAAGGATACCAACTTGAGTCATAAGTGCGATAGGGGGAGTCGGGCCCTCTCCAGGTGAAGGGGGTCTCTGCTACTCCCTTCCTTGTAAGGTAAAGGGGGTAAGTGAGCCCTGAAAGCAAAATGCCTCAACAGGTTACACACCATTCGAAAGCTGAGGTCATATAGAATCGACATAGACCGTCGGCTTTTTTCTAGGTCTTTTGTGCCGCTAGAAATGAGGGATTTTATGTACTTCATATATCAACTGATTTTTTGTCCTCACTTTCTGCTCTCCAAAGAGAAAGTCGACGGTCTACGTTTGTTAATGAAGACTTGCTCTGTAATGCAGATAGATAACCAGCAGTGATTAGGTCTTCGTTTGGCAGAAATCTGCTGTTGAAAATGAACATGATTTCAGATAAAATGCAGTGTATCTCTCGGTAAAGGGCGACTAGAAAAAATTCGACGGTCTACGTCGAGTCCCCTTTGTCTGAGCTCTCGAATGGTATATAGAATGCTGAGCGAAAAAACTTGCCAGTTTTTGAAAATGGTGTGGAGGTATTTACTATTAGCTTGCTCCACCCAGCTCCCTCAATGTATTGGCTTTTATCGGTCACCAGAGCAAGTGCTTTTTAGAGCCGGGAAGCAAAATAGCCCCAACATGCTTTACACCGTTCGAAAGCTGAGATCATGGAGAATCGACGTAGACCGTCTCTTTTTTCATAGCTTCTCTGTAGAGCGAGATACGAGCAATTTTATACGCCTACTCACCAGCTAATTTTGTGTAATTGATTTGTAATTTATTTTTGAAAGAAAGAACAAAGATTAAAAAAAAGAGAGGTCTACGTTTACTGACAAGGTCTTGATCTGTGATGCTGTTGGAAAATCAGGCACCTTTATCCATTCTTCACGCAGAAATTTCTCGACAAAAGCACACATGTTTTTGGCTAAAATCCCATGTAACTCTAAGTAGAGGCGAGCTAGAGAAAAAGAGACGGTCTACGTCGAATCCTTTTTTTGTGGGCTTTCTAATGGTATAGAGGTTGTCGGGTGAAAAAACTTGTGGTTTTTCAAAAATGAGGTGGAGATATTCAATAGTAACTTGCTCCACCCCGCTCCGGCTTTCTATGGGTTGCCGGAGCAAGACTTTTTTGGACTGGGAAAGTTTTCTACACCAACACTTCATATACCATTCGATAGCTAAGAACACGAGGAATCGACGAAGACCGTCTCTTTTTTCGTAGCTTCTCTGTGAGGCGAGATACGAGCAGTTTTATTTAGCTACAATATCAGCCAATTTTGGACAATTATATTTTCAAACCAAGAAGGTCTTTTTCGAACTTTTTATATATGAATCGAAAGTATGAAAAACGAGTAATCTAACTGCTTTTTTGCTTGTTATTATTCTCTCTAGTAAAAAGAGATATGGTATGATTTCTTGTCAGTAAACATGCATCCATCGTTAGTCGGTTCAGATTTTTCTACTCTTGCTCAACTCTTTTTTGCACAGTATGCATTCATTGATACAATGTTAATTATTCAAAAAATCAGCATCTTTTTACTTTTTGATTATTTTGTCGTTTCGTTATCAACGCCCTTTGAGCGCGCAGAAGGTCTTAAGCATGCGTTTTTTAACGAAACGTTGTTGACGCGATACTCTCTTGCAGTCTTGATGTCTGAGGAGAAGAGCAGCTGGTGTTTCCTTTCCAAACAAAAAGTTCCGTTGTAATAGCTGTTTGCCTTGATTAGTCTCAACCTCAGGTGAAAGGGGTCAGCCGGATGCCGGCCCTAAAGTGAAGGGGGTCAGAGAAATTTCTCCACCTATCGCATCTATGACTTGAGTGGGCTATTGAAGAAGAGATGTATATCACGCTGATTTCAAATTTGCTTCCCTTTTTTCTGCAGAACAACTTCCGAGAAAAGTCGTGAGCGTTTAAACATTTGGAATTGCCAGGCTTCAAGTGGCATGAAATAGTGAAAAGTTCTACAAAAGCACCTATACGAATGTTCCCTAGCTGTGTTCCTTCCTACTTGATACAGAATTGATTACACACTATCATGGGTTTTCGTGGAGCTCTTCGCTAATTTCATACCACTCAAAGTTTGACAATTGGACAGTTTGGTCATTCACACTCATAACTTTATTCGGAGAATTTTTTAACAAAATAGGAAGGCAGATAAACCAGCGTTCAAAGGCGGGCCTAGTTATATACTAGGCTGATGCAAAAATAATGAGCATTTTTCTATGCCTTGTTTCGGGACAACTTTCTTCTATGAGCTAACACATTTTTAGGAAGTTTCTTCATGCTCCAGTTAATGATGAAAATTGGCTTCTAGAATTGGCTTCTTCGCCTCGTATGTTGAATATTTACAAAGCTTCAAAGCAGCACACTCGGAACCAGAGTTTCATTGCATTCACTCTTCTGGTCAGATCAAGCGCGATTGGCATTTTGGCATTCTTTTAGAGATTGGCTACTGTATCTAAAAATTATCTACCCTATTTTCAGGTGTATAAGCCGCACCCTTTTCGCTCGAAAGGCAAACACGCCAAAGACTGACTGTCATCATGGAGCGTGCTAAGTGAGAGCAGTATGCGATAAGGCGCACCCAAGACATGCGCGGCGGCACGCCTGGGTCTGCTCGCGTTTAGAGCAAAAACGGTGTGGCTTATACACCTGAAATTAGGATACTTATGCATACTTAACTATTTTCTTGGAAACTATCTAGACTGAAATAATGGCGCCTCAACATGGGCGGTGTTTTGATTTTTCTGTGACCTACGAATCTTTTGAAAAAGACAACCGCCAAAAAATTTGCTCATTTCTGTAGTAAGAGTAGGTCTTCTGTTGACAGTGTTTGCAAAAACGTTCAGCTACTCAGCATGTAGAAAACTGGAAAAAAACCCATAATTTGGGACTTTGAGGCCTATGAAAAAATGTTGAAAAATCTGACATCTTTTTGAAATTTTCCTCTTTCCGCAAGTCTTTTTTACCCAAGCCCTATTCATCTATTGTATTATAGGCATGCCAACCATGACCGGTCGCGGGTATCCACGAGATGACGCAGCGCGTTCGCCTTGCAAGCAGAGGAGATTGCACCCCAACTAACCACGCGTAGATTAATAATGTTAATTTATCGTGTTTACCTTCTATTCTCATATTAAGCATTACGGTTCTTGTATCAACTACGAAACACTTCGGATGATGGCGCCGTCCCTGCTTGAGCGAAGAGCGCTCAAGCAGGGACGGTACGCTTTTTTCGCTCATACGTGGGAGTAGACTATCATCCATTTTATGATTGGGAGACTGGAGCACGCTTTGCAAAACTGTGACTGAAGAAAGTGTTATTCGTTCTTCACCCTATTTGGTTAGTTTTCTGAGATAAGAGAAGAAACATGTATGAGTATGTTGAACAAGGTGTGCAACGTTCTCAAGTCTCCTGATGTTAAAATTGGCGACATAATCAGTTATCGAAGTCAAGCGTCACACACAGCCGTAATACCTGTTGTTACCCATGTGATGAAAAGAAGTGTCAAGATGTTGATACAGACATAGCGCGTGAAACTGGAAAATAAGATATCCCAACATGCAATGAAATGCAAAATGAAGTTCAACAAGTGTGCAAGGAGAAGCTTCTACACATATCGAAAAGAAACTTTCGAGAGCGATGTCCAACCCTACTACAGATCTAACAAGATCTTTTCGCGCTCGGGCGTTAATTTCGTTGCTCAAAAATATATAACTTTTGAATTTTCCAACCGATTTGACTGATTTTGTTTTTGTATGAAAGAGTGAGTCATGCTCTTTATAGTAATACTAGATGGCAAACCCGGCTCCGCCCGGGACCAAACTTTGCACACATACACTTCGGGGCAGGGAGCGTGTCATAGTCCACTTTTCGTTATCGATCGATGTCGATTTTATCGATTTTTTGCAAAATTTGAGCTACGGGGCCGGGAGTTGGCACAGGGGTGATCAGCATGCTCGATTACCCCCCTGTGCAAAAGCCCAGCCCCCTAGCTCAAATTTTGCAAAAAATCGATAAAATCGACATCGATCGATAACGAAAAGTAGCTTATGACACGCTCCCTGCCCCGAAGTATATGTGTGCCAAGTTTGGTCCAAATCGGTCCAGAAATAAAAATTTCTATTCCGCACATACGTACAGACATACAGACAGACAGACATACAGACATACAGACATTCAGCTTTATATATAAGATCTTAGCTGCTTACTAACGGTCTTCTTTCGCATAGATAGGAGCGATAGAACAAAATTAGTCAAAAATCGGATTTTCTGTGCAGGGTCATAAAATAATCTGAAACTTGCAAGAAAAATTTGAGCAGTTGGTGTTATAGGTTTTATTACCTGCTCTTCTAGATATCCAAAGCTTGTGCTGATTGAACAACTCTTTAAAAAATTACGATATACGAGAAAATGCCAAAATAAATCAAAATTGCCTTTTTGTATTGCTGCTCGAAAATCATAACTTTTTATAGAAATGTCCAATCAGCACAAACTTTGCATAGTTAGAAAGAGCAGGTGATAGAACCTATCATAACAACTGCTCAGATTTTTATTGCAGGTTTTTCGATTTTTTATGACCCTACCCTATAAAATTTGATTTCTGACTAAATTTCTTTTTATCGCCCCTATTCATAGATGAACATTAGTAAGCATCTAAGAAGAGCATGACTTACTCTTATATACAAAAATAAAATCAGTCAATTCCGTTAGAAAACTAGGAGTTATGAATTTTTGAATTTGATGCGAAAGAACTTTCGGGACGACCCAATGCTGTTGGCTAGTGGCTACAAGATAAGCTACTTTTCATTTATACTAACAAACTTTGAAAGAAGTGTAATTTGTTGATAACGAAATTCAAGAACCCATATTTTTGTGCCACTTTATGATATGAGATAGGTCGATATGCGCTGTACTGCGAAAGGTTTGCTGCGGCTGACGGTCTTTACAGCATCTAAATACTTTTAAAAAGTTGAAGCAGGCCAAACTGCGAACTTGCAAAACGCTCACTATTTTTGACCTAGTACGTCTTTTCTTCATCCGCCTATTTGAGTCTTTCTTAACAAGATTTTGGATTTACGGGTTCGCAAAATTATGGGCAGCATCAAAGCGACATTGCTCGTGGCATGATCTGGTATCAAAGAGGCTCATTTTCAGAACATAGATTTTCTTTGAAAGAACGGCGGTTCAACTCTTCACCCTTCTACCTTTACAAATCGTCAGATTTATCTTATGCCAAGTACAGTAGGATGAGACCCAGATAAACTGCAAATTTTCTAAAATGGATAAAACAATTCCGATCATCTCCTTTAGCTATTCGTCTACAGATGTTACATATTTTCAGTCAACGTAATATATGGATATATGGCAGTGCTGTGGAACGCTCTCTTGCTTTGGCTGCTCAGGTTAAGCCTTTCCAATTTTAAGCCTTCTCTAATCGCAAATTTCGTATTTCATCTGGGGAGTGTATATGATAAATTACCAAGTGTCTGCCTCTGGCTACAAAAAAGTCTCATGAGGCATCAAATGTTCAAGTTTGGTCACATCAAGAACGCAGATGTATTAAGAGCTACCTTGCTGAGAATCACTCTTACAAAGGAAGAATCCCAAATAGCAGAGGCGAAATGAAGTGCATGTCATGAATTGTGTTGATGAGCTAATTCCACTACCTCCCATATCTACTGAGCTGCTCTCGAAAGTCGTGAACGGTTTAAATTGAAATTATTCAGTGATGCATGATGTGCTCATAATCAGCTTAGGAATGCATAATTGGTATGGTGTTGAGTGTACTAACTACAAGGAAATACACGTTCACCGAAAACATGACTGTCAAACAAGTTTCTTGAAGATACCTTAAATGTTCGCCGTAAATAACTTTCAAGATTTGTAAAGGTAGAAGGGTGAAGAGTTGAACCGCCGTTCTTTCAAAGAAAATCTATGTTCTGAAAATGAGCCTCTTTGATACCAGATCATGCCACGAGCAATGTCGCTTTGATGCTGCCCATAATTTTGCGAACCCGTAAATCCAAAATCTTGTTAAGCACGAGTATTTCTTTCTATAAAATGACGAAAAGCAAAAAAAAGCAAACAGCAACACAAAGAAGGCTGTACTTCGTAAGGCTTCTCAATCTTTAAAGGCAGCGTCCGGCAAATTTCCTCTCCTAGTTTCAATTTTTCGGATCGTTCTCGCCATGCTGAACCCATATCTAGCTTTGCAGCGCTAATGACGAAATTTTCTTCGTCATTAACGCTGCAGAGCCTTTTTTCCTAAGCTCATCATCGGGATCCGGAAGACTTTCGGAGTAGGATTTTATGCTTTTCAGACGCGTTTTTTTGCTCTAGACTTCACTACTAGATTAATTGAAGGATCTGACAATGCAACGCTGTGAAGTCATAGTAATCAAAATTTTGCCGCGACGCTTCCTTTGAGTTGACGATGCGTCCAAAGTCATCTCTTGTTTAGCAATTCATATACGGAAAAGCGTGTCCATACGTCAAATTCACTTAGCATTGTCGAGAAAGTAGAGGACATTGTTTGGTTATTCTAAGAACTTTGCGCCAATTTATTGATAGGGAGGTCTAAGCATGATATGGAACGTCTAGAGAAACTTTGTACTCAATCTCATAAGCTTGAAATCTCCTTCTTTATGTAGAGCACTTTAATGCTACGACAATGAAGCATCAGATCAGCGAATCGTATTCGTGAACAATCATAACCAACTGAGAGATTGGGGAACCGGTCCTTCTGAACCGCTCGCTATAGCGACGCGCCTCTAATTGGTCAGCCAATCGGCTGCGATTGCCGGCTTAAGAAGGGGCGGAGCAAAGGCGGAGAAGTCGAACAGGTTACTTTCGAGCATGCTCATTCATTTTTGTACATCTGTCGTGTCTAGCATGATATATGGTTAACATACAGATATCCGCTACAAACCATAAATGTTCTCCGTTTATTGTAGATGCAACTTTCCCTGACGGACGAAACAAGCGTTGCGCACGAAGGCTATAAAAGGGCCGACACCAAGAAAATGCAATGGGAAGTTTTGGAACGAAAGCTTGCTACACTCTTCGCACACATTTTTCGTATTGGCACTTCCCTACTAGCCGTTGCAACTTTGGTATAATGTCGTTGCGTATGCACTGCAAACATGGCAATCTTTTATCATAGAAAGGCAATGGGCTTTTGATCCCGCTTAACCGTGTTCAAGCATGGTAATCATATAATAGCTTGCTCGCCTGCTGGGAGTGTTTAGGGGCGTATGGGTGGTGCGCCATTGCACAAATGCCATAGTGCAGGTCGTACTCTCGGTTTTAGCTGTTTCGCGATCGCCACAAACATTGCTTGCCCATGGGTTGATAAATTATTTATGTGTTCATATGAAAGGTGTTAAAATTATACTCTTAGTTTTAATATCCAGAATAGTTTCACCTTGACATTGGCCACCTTCCTGCCGGGCTCTATTTTCTTTTCAAACAATGATTTCGGAGCAGGGTGTCGTGTGCATCATAATCTCCATTTGCGTTGATGTTAGAGCCCGATACTAAGAATTATTTTACTGCCTCATTCTTAGAAGTAGATTACTTCAGCATTGCTTTATAACTACTTTCTTGAGCTATCTTTGTTCTTATCACCGCTGCTAAATTATACGTTTATCAACCATACTTTTTATGAGGTTACTCGATGTAGGACATCTGCTCAAGAAGGAAGGGTATGAACTGTTCAACGTGGAATGACCTCCTTAGAAACTCTGGATTTCTCATGGTTTTGAATACACACCTCGCTGCCAGTGTGCTATCGGTTATAATTTCTGCATTCGTGATTGTAAAATGCGGACATTTAACTTTCCATGTCAACTGTAAGGTAAGTTGTAAATTACATTGCCTTCCGTCTGCTTTTTCTCGTTGGTAACGCATGAAAAGTTTGTGAAAGTTTTTCAGACTAGCCAGGAAATTCAAGTTAATTTTCGAGCCACTGTTTTTCAACAACAAGAAACAAAAACTTATGAGCGTGGCAGAACTCAGCTCAATATAAAAGTTTTTTTTGAAATTTTCAATGCCCTTGCGCGTGCCCGTGCGACACAGCGGGGTATCATTGTCATGAATGTGTTAAAGCGGATTTACCGCCTGAACAATCTCAGCAAACGTCGTCGATGTTATGGTGATTAGAGCTCGTCATGGCTAGACGCAATATTGAAACGGTGCAGCTTCTGTTCACGAGCTACAGCAAATTAGATAACATTTGATTACCCTTGAGAGCTACACGTATTCAAGCAAGCATGAGTATCGCTCTACTGAGGTCTTTATATCAAAGGTTTTCAGTTCTTATCGGCTGAATTTCTTGTTACCTTACCACCTGCACCTTTCACGAAATACTTTCCTCTATGAACACCCAAAAGATCCGTATAAACAAAAAAAGTTGTTTTCAAATAGCTTCTTACAATTTAGGTTGACTTTGCTTTGAAAGCCACTTCCTGAATAACATTTTTATAGGAAAAGTTTTGATATGTCAAAGTTATCTAGCATTGTTTGCAGTTGCAAAGATAACCGAGGACATTGTGTTCGGTCATTCCGAAACCTTGCGCCAATATATCGTGACCTAAGCATAGTTTGGAACTTCGTGGACGAACTCTGCACTTAGTATTATCCAACCTAAAACTATATTTTCTCCCTTTGGAATAGTGTGCTCCTTGTAATGCTATACAGAGGAGCACTCGTCGGTAATTTGATAAATCATCCATACGTGCATATGAATGCAACGCTAAAGTTATCCCCTTTGCTTCGTTTTCGAATCGGCCTTGTTTCGCCTGTTATGCAATGACGTCAAAAAAAGGTGTTGTTTGAAAATCGCCATTCGTGCTGACATAATTGCGAAAAAGCTGGATATTTTGAGAATATGACTTATGATGTATTCCCTCATAGTTTTACTCTATCAGCTGTTTATAATTACTGCTTCCTTGAGCCGTCTTTATCCTCATTTGTGTTATTACATTTATGCGTTTACATGATGTTTCTTGATGTAGAACATTGATCAGGAAGAAGGGTATGAATTGTTCAACGTGGAATAATCTCCTTAAAGACCCTGGATTTCTCACGGTTCTGAATTCACACATTGCTGCCAGTGTGATATCCGTTATCATTTCTGCAATAGTGATTGTAAAATGCGGGCATCTAAGTTTTCATGCTAACTGCAAGGTAAGTTAGACATTATATTGCGTTCCGTCTGCTTCTTTTCGTCGAAAAGTGACTCAAGAGAAGCCTATGTGTTCCAAACGAGCCAAGAAATTCTATTTTGTTAAAAATACTCTTCGAGCCACTACTTCTCAACAACAAAACAAAAACTGATGAACATGACAAAACTCAGATCAACCAATTTTTTTAGAATTTTGAATGCCCACCTCAAAAATCAAAGATTTACTTTGCGATGATGATGCATTCATTTGTTTTAGATTTTAATATTGACTATGCTAGTGTTATACAAAGTTGCATCTACAATAAACGGAGAACATTTATGGTTTGTAGCGGATATCTGTATGTTAACCATATATCATGCTAGACACGACAGATGTACAAAAATGAATGAGCATGCTCGAAAGTAACCTGTTCGACTTCTCCGCCTTTGCTCCGCCCCTTCTTAAGCCGGCAATCGCAGCCGATTGGCTGACCAATTAGAGGCGCGTCGCTATAGCGAGCGGTTCAGAAGGACCGGTTCCCCAATCTCTCAGTTGGTTATGATTGTTCACGAATACGATTCGCTGATCTGATGCTTCATTGTCGTAGCATTAAAGTGCTCTACATAAAGAAGGAGATTTCAAGCTTATGAGATTGAGTACAAAGTTTCTCTAGACGTTCCATATCATGCTTAGACCTCCCTATCAATAAATTGGCGCAAAGTTCTTAGAATAACCAAACAATGTCCTCTACTTTCTCGACAATGCTAAGTGAATTTGACGTATGGACACGCTTTTCCGTATATGAATTGCTAAACAAGAGATGACTTTGGACGCATCGTCAACTCAAAGGAAGCGTCGCGGCAAAATTTTGATTACTATGACTTCACAGCGTTGCATTGTCAGATCCTTCAATTAATCTAGTAGTGAAGTCTAGAGCAAAAAAACGCGTCTGAAAAGCATAAAATCCTACTCCGAAAGTCTTCCGGATCCCGATGATGAGCTTAGGAAAAAAGGCTCTGCAGCGTTAATGACGAAGAAAATTTCGTCATTAGCGCTGCAAAGCTAGATATGGGTTCAGCATGGCGAGAACGATCCGAAAAATTGAAACTAGGAGAGGAAATTTGCCGGACGCTGCCTTTAAAGATTGAGAAGCCTTACGAAGTACAGCCTTCTTTGTGTTGCTGTTTGCTTTTTTTTGCTTTTCGTCATTTTATAGAAAGAAATACTCGTGCAGGATGTAGGCGTTATGAATTTCAAATCTCCAGCAGATAGTAGAGTGATGCTCATGCTTGCTTCAATACGTGTAACTCTCAAGAGTAATCAATTTGTTATCCAATTTGTATTTGTAGCAGAGAAGCTGCACTTTTTAATCTTCCGTCTAGCCACGTCAAGCTCTCTAATTACCATAACAGCAAACTTCGACTGAAATTTCCAGTGAAAGCCTTGAAAGTATAATAGATCAACTTGGATAGATATACCAAAAGATAAGGTACGCTTTCAGAACGTCTTCTACAGCATTGATGAAGAAACCAAATTTCGACGTCCACTGCCAAGTTTGTTGGGAATGTGGAGCGAATAAGAACAAGTAAACTTACCTGAAACGAGATTCACTCCCCTTTGAAAAAGCTTCTTGTTTTCAAATTCGTTTATCCTACCATGTGTGCGTATAATTTCGAAACAACAATTGTGTTGTCGAAAATATCCTGCAAGGTAGTAGTAAAGCTACAGAATTTGCGGTAAGCAAAACATTCAGAATATACAGCTTTTGTCTACTAGAAACAACCTAGTATGAAAATTGACGGAAAAGAAAGGAAGACCCACTTGCAGTCGACTCGGCTAGAGATTGGTAGTGCATGGTACCACTGACGCTAACAAGGGAAGGATACCAACATTAGTCGGCAATTGAAAATGAGATGTACACCAGTAGATGCATCTTTGAACGCTGATTCCAAATCTGCTTTCTTTTTTTGCGGAATAAGTTTCCGAAAGAAGTTGTGAGCGTTTGAATGTCCAAATTTGTCAAGGTTTAAGAGGCCTAAAATTGACGAAACGATGCACAAAAACATCGGAAAGCGGGAAATCAGTTTTGTATCGAGCATATTGCTTGCAATGAAGGAACAAAGCCGATGGAAATTGCTTAAGTATTGTCTTAGAGCTTTTCGCTAATTTTATGCCATCCAATGCTTGGCAAATTTGGACAATCAAGCACTCATAACTTCTTTCGGAGAGTTGTTCCGCAGAAAAGGAAAGCAGATCTAGAATCAGCGTTCAAAGGCGCGTCTACTGATATACATCTCATCTTCAATCGCCGACTAATGTTGGTATCCTTTCCTTGTAAGGGTATGTGTGGATGAAAGGGCTGCTTCGGGTAGCTTCCGGCAAACTGTGAACATTCCATGTGAATCAATTCATCGACAATCATAAAGGGAAATCAAAAAGAGGCTGATTTTCAGAAACATTGAGTTATTTTTGAAGATGTTGGAAAGTTTCCAACGGAAAAGTCTCCCTTACAGTATAAAGGGCAGTGATGAAGAGAGAAGAGGGCTGGCTGTAGTTGCAGTATCTCAACGATCGGGATGGGTTGGTGGTGCCTGTAGCCACCGTACAGCTGCTTAACAAAGGCGAAATTCTTCTAGATTTGGGAGGGAGAAGGGATATACAAGTGGTGGTGAGTCATACACTGATTAAAGGATAGAAAACTCACAAATGAATCAACAATTCAAAAATGGCTTCTGTTTTTGGCAAAAGAACTTTTTAGGAAGACTAACAAATGTTGGGTAATTGATGTAACGTGGTCGGTTGAGGAGCTTGTGCGGGCTATGTTGCATTGAAGGCGCATGGTTTATGGTAGATGTCCGCGACGGCAGGAGCTTACTGCCAATATCAATGTATAGTCTTACAAATGCTTTTGTCGCAACATGTTCAGAGTTGAAGATGAAATTGTTATAAAATGAAATTGTTATTGTTCCAATGCTGAGATAGGCAGTATTCGTTAGATTTTGGATTGATAAATCTCGCACGATAACTGCTCCGAAATCAATTTTAAGCTACAAAACATGCTACGTTCCAAAAATCCGCGACTAAATATCGAATATCCCTTGATCGGAGGATTAAGAGTTTACATTGACAGCCCTAGTAGCAAGTTTTACTCTTCATATAGTGCTTCCGCATTGCCGACAGCATTTGCGCAATGTTTGCAATCGAATGCAATGCATTGCATTGCAATCAATTGCAATGCAATCAACGCAATCGCAACGCAATATTTCCTTTTCTTCTGTCACTTCTTCTTTCAAACCTCTTCCTTCTTGCGAGGCGTTTCTTTGAACGCTAGTTGGCTTGTCTTGCAGCAACTTCGGCTTTCATCCACAAGAAATAGCATTTTAATCAAGTACTTCATGTGATAAAGACAATAGGTCAATCGTAAAACCCACTAGCGTTCAAAGGAGTACCTCACAAGAAGAAAAAGACATGAAGTGACAAAAAATAGACAAGAAGCTGACGCGAACTGCTTCCATGTGGATATCTGTGAATTTGCCATGATAGGACTTCTCAGGAAACAGAAACTACACTCTAACTTACCCTTTTCCTCTTTATCAGCAACGAATCAACTAAAAAGCATGAAATAAGCAGAGAAAACACTGGAAAACACTAGCTCGGGAACTCGCAAGGCATTTATTGACGCCCCAGCGTTGTCGCGTCTGCAGGGACACTATATTAAGCAAGAAATCTACTCGACTGTAGCATTTGTTTTTGCGCAGACGTTGCCGTCAGTGCAGGGGCACTGAACTCACTGAAAAAGAAAACGTTCCCGGAAGTAAAAAACGAATAAGCCAAAAACTGCAACATCAAGTCAGTCTGAGTCACTACTTCTTGCCGTGAGCCTTCCTTTACTAGCCCAAATATCGTTTTAAAGCCATCCGAGTATACCCAGTTGCTGCCTTCTCGTTGTTTTTTAGGAACTGATCGTTATAATTTGATTTGCAATCTCATCATGACTTATAATAACGGGCTAAGGGTGTTTACGTGACTTTGTCTGTGTGTGTGTCTGTTACGAAAATCGTGGAGCGTGTTCCAGCCAACCTCCTGGGCTCAAATTTTGTATAGCGCATGCTACCCGCATAAAAGTCCAACATGCGAAAGCACAAGTAGATTCGTTGATTGGATCCCTCAGAAATTGCGCGCCAAACGGGTCCACCTGGCTTCTGTACCGTAAAATTCGGTCCGTATCACCACTTTTTGCAGAGTCGTGGATGAGTTTGGTAAGCAAATGTGCAAGCGATGGAGTTTAGCCAGAAATGTGGTCGAAAGTTTACTACATAACGAAAACGACGCCAAAATGAATTGGTTGTGTAAATGGTCAATTTGCCAAGGTTCTAGCTAAGCGTTTGAGAAGATTTTCGCACAGAAATGTAGCTCACGATTCTCATTACCTTTATGGCGACTACCAAGTCATGGCAAATCCAAAAACCTATTCAAATTTGCGTTTGTCTTCTTGCGAAAAGTTTCATCCACGCGAAATCACCGATCTCACGTGAAAAGACTTTCTAAATGAGTGGTTGTTTACACTTTATTCGTGGTAGTTGGCACAGCGCGGTGAGTTCAGTGCCACGATTTTACGAGAATGAGTAAGGCACATAGATAGTAGAGTTAGTGCGAACCTGCAGAGGTGGCGCACTGGTATATATATACTCCTCAAAGTGGCGTGCTTTCAATCGCAGGGTCGAAAGTTCTTGACTTTATGATCAATAGCGAAAGCAATGCTAGGTCTATTTCGCACTAAGACTTGGACAGTCTGGAACGCGTGCTTCAGAATGTGTGGGCCAATTTCAACGTCAAATATTTGTCTGTCACGCTGATGAGTTCCGCAAGCGTTCTTCGAGACATGACTGACATCATAGTTTCATAGGTTATTCGCAAACTACGTGCTATCTATGTGCCTATGATGCTTCGTATTTCATCTGAAGAAATATTGAGCTCAGCTTTTGGAACACCCTGTGATTTTATTTAACACGTTTCGGACCGGTGCTACACATGGTGCAGCACGCTGCTTTGGAAGATCTTTTTGACGTTTACAGGAAGTTTTCTTTTAGTCCAAGGTTATCAAATCAAAGGTCTGAGCTTCTACTTTTCGAATGACTCTGTAGAGTTGCGCCGCCGATACTTGTCTAGGAGATATGAGCACAAATCGAACAACAATTGCAACGAAGTGCGGCGACGCGAACGACGCGTGCGACGTCGCAACTTCTCTTTGCTTCGATATCAAAGAGAAAAACCGTAGTTTCAATACTGATGTGTACACAGTACAACATAGATACTTTTGGATACTATTAGAAACTGAGTCCTTGTTCCTATCATTCAGGAAAGCACAGAAACCCTTTTCAAGCGACAAAATTCAAACACTTCAAATTCACTCAGAACTTCGGGTATGGAACTAATTTGACAAGCTGTTTACAGATGTAGCGCACAGTCTACGAAATAAGTCCCTTTGTTGGCTAATGGCTGAAGGTGCACTTTTTTTCGCCGCGCGCGATTTCGCGGTCCGAAACGTGTTAAGTATTATTGCCCGGACCTAATTCGAGTGGGGTTTAGGGGCTCTAATAAGTGCAATAGTTATTCCATTACCATGAATAAATGGCATATGTTTAGCTCCAATTAGCTCTAAAACTCAAAGAACTAGCGTCTCCCCTTCTCAAAAACTAACTTCAAGCGGGATTCAGTGTTCAAAGCTAGTTATTTTAAGTGGTAAAATTCACAATAGAGTTTTAGAGCTAATTGGAGCTCATTACAGATGAAATAGTGCCATAGATATCAAGTTTTTGGAAAGGTTTCATAGCACTAATCTGCCGAGCAAAACAAGTGGGGATGCGCCGGGGAGGAGAATGCGGAGATTTCTTTAGATTTTCGAGGAACCTCAGGCCCCACTGCTTGTGTGAGGCGGCGTGAGGGCAAATCAAAGAGATTCGAAGATTTATGACCGTAAAGCGAGGCACCGTTCGGTGAGCTGAAAGGGGGAGGGGTCAAAAAACCTTTAGTTCCGTATTTTCTGGGGTTTCCATAGCGCTGATCCCAAAAATGTGCAAATTGCTAAGCTAAGAACAACCATAACAAACAATTATGAATCAAATTAGTATAACTTCGAATCAACCAAAAGAAAGACCGGCCACCTTGTCAAGCTGGACGGCCTAGTCCTGTGTTGCCAGGAGGGATATAGGCTGTACCAACCAGCATCGGTTGTGCGACGTCGCACCTGCGGTAACTTGCGACGTTGCGAAGTCACGCGTGCGAACTCCGCTTAGTGCTACGGTACGTCGCATGCGACGGTGCGCCCTCGCAAGGCATACTACCACGGAACCGATGCTGGCTGATACAGCCTCATAGCCAGTGGTTGTCAAGTGAGATGCGTGCACTGGGACCCTGAGTTTCTCGCGCAGGCGTGAAGATGTCAAAGGTAAAAAGTGTTATGGCAGCCCTCTTTTACCCGTGTTTGAGAGAGACTGGAGCAGTCGCATACTTCTGAATTTAGTGATCTGCTTGAGTTAGGGAGTGAGAGTGGGACTAACGATTTGGATCAATAGATTAGATGACTCGCTTTTGCCACTTCTCGGTGCTTCCAAGCTGTTCTCTTTTCTCTTGACATATCGCTAAATTACCCTATCATGTTCCAAATTTTCCGCTGTAGTGGTATACGTGATCGTCTTCCGATGACAATACAGTTATATAGCCCCATATCTATTCAATAAATTTTGGTTCCAATCTTGGCACTGCTCAACTACACTATAGAAAATGTGGCTATATGCATTTGTTCTAATGATATTACATTACCTATAAGATGTTTCTCCACTTAAGAAAACTCCCTGTGTTATCCGCTCGTTTCGAGACACATAATGTCATCCAGCCTTATGAGCTAACGAGGATAGTAATGTCACACGAAAAAGCATTGAAATTGAAATTTTCTCTAGACGTAGCATTAAAGGCTAATAAGCATGTTTGACAACCGTATGTATGGACCTTTTCTGAAAAACCTGTGGAGTCACAAAATTTAAACACCAGTTGATGTATTTAAAGCTGCAATTCTGTGCGATAGAGCACATTCCCTCTGCTTGATCGTTATAGAGCAAGTAGCATTGTTGATGTATTTGTGGCCAAACCTGTGGGCTTTTTATTTTTGAAAAAGGGTCCTGCAGATACAGCTGACAGTTTCGTGAGCATTCACAGTGATTTTAGCAATGTATTGTACACTTCAACTGATACCACTTTTTTGCAATGAATGTGTGGTATAACTTTTTAGTATATTCAATCGAAGAATAACCTCTGTGCTGAGCAGACTATCTTCTTCTCGCGATGTGCACGTTTCCTCTTGAAAAATAATCCTAGGAAAATCTTAGAAATACCCTTTGATTTAACAGGTGGGAGGACCGCTCGCACCCGCGGCGCGGCCTGCGTCTCCTCACAAACATGCTCTGTGATCATCCTCTAGCCTTAAGACGTTTCGGACCGGTGCTGCACATGGTGCAGCACGCTGCTTTGAAGGATCTTTTTGACGTTTACAGGAAGTTTCCTTTTAGTCCAAGATTATCAAATCAAAGACCTAAGCTTCTACTTTCCAAATGACTCTGTAGAGTTGTGCCGCCGATATTTGTTCAGGAGATATGAACACAAATCGAACAACAGTTGCAACAAAGTGCGGCAACGCGATCGACGCGTGCGACGTCGCAACTTTTCTTTGCATCGGTTTCAAAGAGAAAAACCGCAGCTTCAATTCTGATGTGTACGGTGTACAACATAGATACTTTTGGATACTATTAGAAACTGAGTCCTTGTCCTTATCTTTCAGGAAAGCACAGAACTCCTTCTCAAGTGACAAAATTTAAACACTTCGAATTCACTTAGAACTTCGGGTATGGAACTTATCTGACAAGTTGATTACAGATGTAGCACATAGTCTACGAAATAAGGTCCTTTTGTTGGTTAATGGCTGAATGTGCACTCTTTTTCGCCGCGCGCGATTTCGCGGTCCGAAACGTGTTGAAGGCAGTGGATCGGCAAAACTCAACAATTCAGATTACAACGCGATAGGTTCCTTGTCCCCCAAGTATGAAAACAGTGCAATCCTAGTTGCACAGCATGCCTTCCTGCCGAGAAAATGGCCCTTAAACTTATACGCGCAGGCCAATCTTACACGCTTCCGGACAAGTTGGCAATTTCCTCCACATCATTGGAGGCTGCCCGCCGCAATGCTATAACCATTGGGTCCCGCAACGATCCAGCATCATCAGCCTTGCTCCACTCGTCCAATTCTTAAAGGAAGGGCATTGAAAACGCTCGTTTCCGCCGTTTTCAAGCTCGCAGAAGTGGATTTTCGTGATCAGCGTATTGATCCCAGGTAAGCGAAAATTTCAGGTTGAGATTTGCCGAGCCACTGCCTCTAATTAGGCCTCGAAGCCCAGCCTTCCAGCCGCCAATCCCGTTCAATCAAAGGGTAGTTTTCAAATTATTTCGGCTTTATTTGCATGAAACGAAGAGTCTAATTCACATGACTGAAACTTCGAAGTCCACTTATAACTACAAATAATTTTACATCGTACTCCTTCAACTAACCAAAACAATGTTCAATATGGCTGTACAAGCTACATGATCTGTCTTAGCTAACTATACAAAATTTTTACCACACGATTCCGTTGGCTTTCATCACCACATTTCCAAATACGCACCGAAATATATGTCATCCACATTGCTATCGTGCTGAGTAACTTGTTTCAACTTGATGGATTTCAAACGCTGTGATTTTGATATTATGTACCAAATCATAACTGGTGATATCACGGTGTAGAAAGGTATGACCTGCAACAGACTGTCGCTCTCTTCAATTCCATTCCATTCAATCGAATAACACTTACATAAGCGAGAAGAAACAATATTCGAAAAGTAATGTAATCGAACTTGTCTACCAGAAGGGCAAGTACCACGATAGAGAAAGTGAAGAAAGCGTAACATATATTTTGGAATATAGAGAGGGGCAAAAGAAGTCTGATCACGGAGTAGTTTTCCGCCAATTGATAGGAAGAACCCAAATCAAAACGTCTACTGGAATGTGAGGATGAGAAATGATCTTTTCTGTGATCAAATTTTGTCAAAAAATTTAAATAACCTCTTGACGGCAATGTGATTCACAGTGAAGAGAGCTGCCACTCCAACTAAAGTGATCACGTTTATGGAGCAAAGCAGATAACATAATATTGTTATTCTTTCCAGGTTGCGTGGCGATAATCCGGTACAGTAAGGCAAATACGAATAATCTTCTACACGAATAGTCCAGGCGACGAAAGCTAATCCAGTTGAGACCTAGCAAAAACTTATTGTAAGGTTATGTGACCATTTGCCAGTCTTCTCTCACCGAGACGAATGCGAAACTAAAACCGAGTTTTCTTCCAAATGTTTCATAATTGCTGCGCTTCCACAAGGCCACATATCTTTCAGCTACCATAGCAAACTGCAAAGAGATTAGTTCTTACAGAGAGAATGTATTTCTCTCCGCCAGTAAAAGCGCACCTGCAAAATAGCAAAGGAGATCATGCAAAAGTTTCCCAAAAACCGTAGTGTGAAGCATACATCTCTCGAGATCACAAATTCACATGGTCTTTGCAAAGTTACATAGTTTCCAGCTTGATAAACCTGAATCTTACACTGATAATAACTCGAATATACAACACAAATCAAACATTTTGATGTTAATTTGAGTAAAACTAGTTATGCACTCACTAACGCGCATGATTGTAGCACTAAAGACTGATCAGAAAATTGCTGTGAAATCAGAACATCTAAATCTGCCCGCTCACAGATCCAGTCTGCCGTTCCCCAAGGCTGATACAAGACCGTAAAGATTTCTTTCCTAATAGCCAAGTTGCATGGAGAAGGGCATGCAGAAAGCTTTGATAGGGTATGTGGTTGTCAGATTAGATATAATGAGAAAAATTGCGACTCTGGAGATACCCACACTTGCAATAATTCCGCATGACTCCAAGAAAGGGAAAATAACACTACTAATTATGGAATGGAAAAAATTGCTGCAGCGGCATCCAGCACTACTGATGGCGAAACTAATCGTCAGGCTTAGGGAGGCTTATTACGGCTCCACTTTGTTCCTGCCACCCGTTTCAAAATCTCTCAGAACTTCACATCCAAAGCCCTAAGAGGTCTAACGAACGTGATGAAGACCTTTGTGTGGCCTTTCAACATGCTCATCATGCACGAATTATGGATTAGTAGAAGAAAGTTCAAAAAATACATGCTGCGGGACTACCTAGAGCCCTCACTTAGCGCAACCAGCAACGAAACATTTGCGCTCGCGTATGTTAGTCCAAGACACGGAAGAAAGGATACACCTTACGACACTTACAAGGGAAGGATACTAAATTAGATTGTCCGTTTGAGATGGGACACATATACTTCGAATCAACTTCGAAGGCTGATTCCAAATATGCTGCTACTAGCTGCTTGGCGTTATTCCAAACCGAATTATGGGCTTGCTGTTGTGAGCGACTAAAAGACTTCTGAATGTGGTAAGACGACGTGTAGATACGAATCTGCTTGAGGAAAGTGCTAGGATGTTGAGCTAGCATCGGTTAACTCTTTCGATCTCAAAAGAGAGCACTATACAGTTGCAAGACCATCTAGATGTCGACACCGGTAGCATCAGTAAGTAGAGGCGCACGCAAACTTTGCATAGAAAAGAGACCATAACTCGCTTCAGAATTATGGTAAGCAGCTAAGAATAACATATTTGGAATCAGCGTTGCAAGTTGATTCTAAACATGTGTGTCATCTCAAAAAGTGAATCTAACTTAGTATCCTTCCCCTGTAAGTTCCGATAGCTGCACCGCAAGCAACATTTGCTTATTCGGATCCAAGAATGTGAAGTACCCAAAGCCATATAATTGCCGTTCAAACGCTTTCTCCAGGAAAGGCCAATTTTGTGATATAAAGCCTTTGCAGCACGCTAGCTCTCATAAGAGTTTATGTGATGCTTTTACCTGCAGTACGATTGTAAAGATAGAGTGTGCGATGTATAACACTAGCATAGTCAATATCAAGATCTAGAACAAGTAATTACAAACAATAATAAACAAATAATAAAAGTTACAACATCATCGCAAAATCAATTTTTAATTTTGAAGGGGCATTGAAAATTTAGGAAAAAACGGTTTGATCTAAGTTCTCATGCTCTCTGTCATGCTCATCAGTTTTTGTTTTTTGTTGTTAAGAAGTAAATGAGTGTTTTTGAACGTAACAAAATTAATACTTGGCTAGTTTGGAATACATAGGCTTTCCGTGAGTCACTTTTCGGAAAAGAAGCAAACGGAACGCAATATAATATCTAACTTACCCTACAGTTGGCGTGAAAACTTAGCTGCCCGCATTTTACAATCACGAATGCAGAAATGATAATGGATAGCACACTGGCAGCAATGTGTGAATTCATAACCATGAGAAATCCAGGGTTTTTCAGGAGATTATTCCACGTTGAACAGTTCATGCTCTTCTTCCTGATCAATGTCCTACATCAAGAAGCATCATGGAAATTAGTTGGTAAACGCATAAATCTAACACTAGTGAGGATAAAGACGGCTTAAGGAAGCAGTGATTATGAACAGAAATACTAATTTAAATTATGAAGCAATACATCATAAGTATTTTCTCAAATTAACCAACTTTTTCGCAATTATGTCAGCAACAAATGGAAATTTTCAAACAACACCTTTTTTCGACATCATTATATAACAGGCAAAACAAGCCCGGTTTGAAAAAGAAGCAAAGGAAATAACTTTAGCACTATTCATATGCACGCATGGATAAATCGAACCACCGACGAGTGCTCCTCTATCGTAGTATTGCAAGGAGGACATTACTTAAAAATGGTATATTTAGGTTGGAAACTACTGAGTGTAAAGTCCGTCTACAAAGTTCAAAATTATGCTTAAGTCTTCACGATATATGGGCGCAAGCTTCCCAAATTACCGAACGCTATGTCCTTTGTTATCTTGGGACTGCAAGCAATGCCTAGATATAAAACTTTTCCTTACTGTTATTCAAGAAATGACTTTCAGAGCGTGGTCGACCTAAATTGTGAGAAGCTACTTGAAAAACAACTTTTTTGTGTTTATATGGATCTTTTAGGTGTTTATAGAGGGAAGTACTTCGTAAATGGTGTAGGAGAAATGTGTCAAAGAAACTCAGAAGATAAGAACTAGAAAACCTCTGATATGGAGACCCCCTAGAGTGTTACTCATGCTTGCTTGAATACGTGTAACCCTCAAGGGTAATCAAATGCTATCTAATTTGCTCTAGCTCCTAAACAGAAGCTGCAATGTTTCAATTTTGCGTCTAGTAGCCATCGCGAGCTCTCTAATTACCATAACATCGACGTTTACTGAGATAGTCCAATGGGGAACAAATCCGTTTTGACACATTCATGACAATGCGACCCCCGCTGGGTCGCACGTGTACTGCCATTTCGGATCATACGAACCACTGGTGGGTCCTATACTATGTCTAAACATTGACGAAACTACCTATGTTTCAGCACATGTTTGGAAAATTCTAGGCGAAGCTTTGATTTGAAGACTGCATCTCAGACCCTATGAACCTCTAGTCAAGGATTTGTAAGAGAATGTGGGCAAATAGGCCGTATTCAAAAAGGCAGAAATCGATAAAATAGCTTGGTCGTTCTGCTAAGCGTCACATAGACCATAATGAGAAATATCTATCTGATTACTTTTGCTCCATTCCTATAACTTAAAACCGTCCTCTTCCTTATCTAATGTTCAGATGATCTGCACTCTTGCTTCCAGCGCGGCTTGGTGTCAACCGAGTTATTTTAGGCTCTGCTTAGCCCTATGACGTTGTTTCGCGGAACCCTATGGATATGGCTTTTACAATCTTTAAGCATATAAAAGTATCATGCATCTAGGAACCACAATGGCAAACCTAAATTCGTTTTCTTACTGGGTCATGATTTTATGAAAGTTTGGTCAGAAGATCTTCTTTCCTCTTTCATTCAGCAACAACTTTGTATTCATCCAACAAATCCTTCAAATTTCAAATGGCCGACCTGAGACCAGATTTCGTTCAACTTGCCAACATTGCTCGTGATATGAAGGCCTCAAAACACTCGTCTCCTGCATATAATCAGGGTCAAGCAAGGAGTGTGGCACACGATCGCTGGTTGCGACCCCCCCTGATTGCTGTCTCAATAAGATCCTCCCCCCCCCTGAACTATATACCTAAGATAGCCTTACCAGAGTTGAGAAAGAGGTCAGGCACAAGTCTTTCGAACCCCTCCCTCCTCCCATGAAAGCCCTCAAACGACCCCTTCTTCCTCCTCTTAACCTCTAGACCTCAAAGTGTGACATTCTGGAGGACACCATCTTTTTCTAGAGAGTTTTCAGATTTCTGAGAGCTGTACGCCCGATTTTCTGTGACTGCACTTTACAATCACACGTAATTTGACAGCTGATTTTGATCTGAATGGGCATATTGAAAGGGCCATAATTTTCTTATGGGTGGGGCGTTCGGCTCCAAATTTCCAATGTAGCAAGAAGAAGCTATGCTCAATACATACCAGCAATGGAGCGCTTTCTGGATTTTGAAGGCAAGTTAAGGGAGTGTGCCGCAGCCCATTAACTACATCAAAAAAAACATTTTTAGCGGACAGTATTTATATGAATCGAAAGCCTAAACCTTGTATGTTTGGAGCCTGATTTGTCTTCTTAGCTCTAATTGTAAGTAATACTTGGTGAAAGCACAGCGATTAAAGCGAAAAATGGGAAAAACGAGATTTTGGTTGGCTTCTAATTCCACAGTTTGCAGGTCTTCTGAAGCGGGATTCCTGAGGTGGACAAAGAAGGTGTAGTGCCTTGTCTTGAGTGCAAAAACGGATAGCTAATTCACCTTTGAAACAAAGTTAACCATGTTGGAATTTGACCATTTCATTTAGGTAGCCTAGTATCTTAAATCTTCAGAAGTTGCTCACACTTTGTCTACAGGGGTTAATTGACATGCTAATTATGGATATGATACGAATATCATGTTATCACTATTATCAGATTACCCAACTACGACCCCCTCCCCTTTTGACTCCTCAATACGACCCCCCGGGTGTGGCGTGCCGCACCCCAAGCTTGACCCTGCATATAACTCCCTGGTATCCATAGACAAGGCGGTTGCAGCGACGATCTTCATGTTGTTTTAGTTGCTCTCTGCAAAAGTTCCAAACAATGTAACCCGAATCCTCTATTAATCCGGAAGAAGAGACAAGACGGTTTTGATGACCTTCCTATCGCAATCGGTGCTGTTCGTCTACAGAACTTGATTTGATCTGTCAACGTAATTTATGGGATATGCAGCGTCCAGGCAAAATCTGACCCTTCCAATTAGTACATAGAATGTGGGCTCCAGTAGGAGGGGATCTGCATTGGTCTGGTCCGTGGTCTTAGGAGGAAATGGATTTGGCGCCCACAAAAGTGCTATCAAGCCACGTCTGCCCTATCAAGCTCTGCCCACCCAAGTACTGAAAGTCTCCTGTTTCTTCGGAATAGGTACACGGAAATCGGGTTTTTGGGGACTTTGCACATTTTGAAATTCATAACTGTAATTAGAGCCACAGAAAACCCAAGAATGGCAAAGAAAATAAAATTTTGAGTGGGTGCTGCGTCCAAGTTTTCCTCCTGTTTCAAAGATCATCCTAAACCTCCTAGACAGTACATAGTTTAAAGATCAACTGCTTGCCTCTATCCACAAAAGTAAAGCCTCTGGGGTATTGAGTATTCAAGTGTGGTCACATCAAAAAAGGCGTGAGGTATGATTAGATACCATAAAAAATTTCTTTCATGCGCTCTTCCCAAGACCGCGTGAAAATAAAGTCCAAGCTTAATGTTCGGCTATGAATTGAAACAATAGGACACTTATAAGCAATATTTTATATGCATGTACATAGCACATGTCATAAAGAAGAATCAGAATCGCTGTTCTGACATGGAAGCATCCAAGAACACAAGCGGATATACAATGAAAACTGAAAGGGGATGGGCACATTTTTTTCACTCGACGCTATGACCTGCATAATTGGCTTATTATATAGAGTCATCGACTACAATGTCACAAACCGACTAATGTCGACAGCAAAAATAATCATTGGATGCGTTTTCTGGGTTGTATCTGGAATGACCGATGACAACTCTGTCGAAATAAATTAACGAAAGTTGAGGTGCGCATTGTGAGTAGATCAACAATCGAACTATGAAAGCCATTTCGGATATTGAGAGTTAGTCTATCGGCCGTAATGTGAGTTGTAGATGAAGTTCGCCGTTCACCAAAAGGGGAGAGTCTTCCGTGAGCAAATCGTTTATCTCCACTTTTCGGTCGATGTCAAGTTCACTTGAGTACCTGGAAAAGACAATTTTTTGTAGATCATGTTCGATCTGCGGTTTTTACCTCGTTTTTGTGAAGTTCTTCTTGCTCGACCAAGACCTTAACACTCGCTTCTCATCCACTATTGACAGCATGTACTCAATGGACCTTCAAAAATAGAAAAAAGTTCTGCAGAAAACGAATCAGCTCAAAGTGATTGCTAAATTACCTTGGTTGGTCGATATCCTCAGAGATAAGGTACGCTTTCAGAACATCGTCTACAGCATTAGAATATGAAGACCCTCCAAGTTTTAAAGTCCACTGCCAAGTTTGTAATGGGAATGTGCAAGAGCGAGTACGTATCTGCGAGGTGATTGTATAAGTAGGACAACTACGTTAGGAAACACAAACACCCAAACTTACCTGGAACGAATGATCTACTCCCCTTTGATAAAGCTGCTCGTTTGAGATCGAAATTCGTTTATCCCATCGAGTGTCCGTATAATTTCGAAGCAAGAACTGTGTTGTTGAGAATTCCCTGAAAAGACAGCATATGCTTTCTTCCATGTTGAGCCAAATGTGGAAAAAAAATCACACGAAATTCAATGACAGGGCTCGCAAGAATTTAGAACCAATTTCCACAAAAACTGGTAACTTTCAAAAGTGCGCAAACTCAATAAATTAATTGCAGGCCAGAACTGATTTCACTTTGTATTGGAAAGGACATGAAGTTGACTTCAAATTTTGAAAGGGTCGTCCCATGCGCAAAAGTCTTTCTCTCTACAAAAGGAATGTTTAGCGTTTGAAATTTCTCTTTCCTGTACCCCTGACCATAAGTTTGAAATTTCGATTTTTGCTCAATAAACGGCCGAGCATATATGTAAAATTGGATGAAACTTACTTGCAATTGACTCGGCTAGAAAGTGGTAGTGCTTGGAACTTATACGCTAGGAGTATCTGTGGATGAAAGAGTTTCGGGTAGCTTTCGGCAAACTGAGAACGTTCCACATGAGTCAGTTCATCGGCAGTCATAAATGGAAAGCTAAAAAAACTTTTCCATTTGTTTTATATATGGAAGATTCTTGCAAAGAAGGATTGAGTACTCTTACCGTATAAAAGGCAGTAATGACGAGAGAAGCGGGCTGGCTGTAGTACCTCGACGTTCAGGATGATTTGGTGCCTGTAGCCATCGTACAACCGCTTCCCAAAGGCGATATTCATCTAGGCACACGAATATTAGCGTCATATACACAGATTGATTGAGAACAAGTCAAAAACTTCTATATAATACTTTTCTGACAAAAATGGACATCAATATTTAGAAAGTCTGACAAGTACTGGCTTGTGGAGGTTACGTCGTCTACTGGGAATGCTTACGCGGGCAAGTGATGCAGGCTGTAACGTGTTAAGGGACACAATTTGTGCCAGAGATCCACCCGAGATCCTGGCCTGCAGGTGTATGACTTGCACACAAATGTTCACTAGTGCAAGGATGTTGCTGATGAAGAAATGATTGAATTTCAGAACTTTAAACAATTCTTAAATGGGCAGATACGATAGTAGCCGTTATCCGAAAAGCGAAATTGGGCAGAAACTGGGAAAATAGCTGCTCCACAAATTCAGTTTCAAATGCAAGTCTAGCCAAAAATTATGCTCCCCGACAAGCACATACTCTAAAAGCAGTCCCTACAAGTAGAACCATTTTCGCTGGTTTGGTCCTCTAGCGTTCCCCCTGAGAAAAAAATGGGCCTGGAATTTGCGGAAACGTTATCAAGCGCCCGCTCTGTCTTGGGGAACCTCACTCCGCCCCCCAAGTGTCGTCCATCTATGGACTGGAGTCGTACGCTTCTCGAGTACCAAAAGACGGATTTTTCAGGGGGTTTCAACATTTTGCACTCTATAATCAGACACAGAGCCGCTGAAAGGCCAGAATGATAAAAACATACAAGCCGAGGATTTGAGTGAATGCCGCCTTTATAGGCAGTGTCTCGACAAGGCTTCTGCAAGATTTCACCTTTTCGGAGCCTTCTCGCCATGAGGAATCCATATCTGAGCTTTTCAGCGCAAGAAACTGGCAAAAATGATTTTTTTCCGAAGCTTTCTAGGTCCGCAAGTGGAGAAGTGGGCGTGGCCCGGGACGAGACAGGCGGGCAGGCGGGTGTGGCTTTTTCCACCTTCACTGAATGCGGACATGGAAAGCTCGGAAAAGGCACATTTTCGTCATTTTCATGCGCTGAAAAGCACAGAAAAGAATTTTTATGGTGAGAAGGCTCCGAAAAGGTGAAGAACTGGAAAACGAAATTTTGCCGAGACACTGCCATTAAGCTAGAAAAACGCTCATCACGTACCAAAAGCGGACTAAATGGTAAACCGCCAAGATTATGCGATAGCAGCCCAAGCACCATTTGACGTACAGCGTACATATGTGGCCGACAACCCGAGGAAGAGTTGCAATGCGCGCACTACGGCCATTTGGTGCAAGTCGCAAGCAAGTTATTAGCATATAACAAGCATGACGTTTGTTCCCGCGCAAATTTTTCGTCAGCGCAGCGGCACAATACTGTGCGTCAACATAACTTGTAACTCACTTGCAACGACAAGCTGATTACACTTGAGTATCTCAACCATTTGATCCCTATCCAGTGCCAACCAACTCTTCTCCCACTCTTCAGTGATTAGCAATTCAAAATCTCTAGCGATTGCTTGAATGCAAGCGCGAATGAGCAACTGTAACAACAAACTTTTAATTTTGACAATTTGTTTTTCAAAAACTAACCCCTACCTGATGATACGCTTTTGTAGCGTACGAAAACCATATGCTGAACACATCCTTCAACGTCAAATTTGGAAGGATTTCAGATATGGCAAAATCGATGCATACCTGAAAAAACAAGCGAATATTTTGTTAAAATCTCAGGTTAGCTTTTCCTACCTTCTTCAAGCTAATCACATTGTATTTGTCAGCAAGTATCAATATTGGTAGACAATTATCTTGATGTAGCACTACATGATTACAGTAGAGAAACCGAAGAAACGCTGGGAACACTTTCTGACATGGGGCATCCTCCACCATTTCGAGATCCTATAATTTTGAACATAAAGTTCTCGCCTTTATGATTTTGCCTTGCCTCTCTAGGAGGAAGCCTAGAAGATTTTAATCTTCTAATTCCTCCTTTTTTTACTGGGAAATCAACAAAGAACAACCATCTTTTGTGATTGATAGCTCACCTTCTTTTCGCCATTCCATCTTTGACTGAGCATTCGATCAAATACTTCGCTATTTTTCGCCAAAATCAGACGATGGGCAGCGAAACTAAATCAAACCCTTGTTATTATGTGATCTTCAACAGATTAGCTTGAATCATAGCCTTACATTACTTGATTTGGCCAGTCCAAGTTTGTGTGTTGAAAGATTTTTTTACGTAGGCTATTTTCCTTCATGGGTAAAGAATGTTGATACTGCGACTAGAAATTTATGATGACACTTCAAATTTCTTTGGCGTCTCGTCTGCATTAAATAAGAATAGTTAGAAGAAAGTTCTATCTCCCGCCGCTCAAAAATCTGTGATTTTGCGTACTAGAGAAGTCATAGCAAATCATAAAGACAAACATCAATATTGTCTCCAGCGATATAAATTATGTTTGATCTTTTTGAGAGAGAAGCTTGTGCAAAAATTATCTCTAAAGCTGTTGTTCGGGAAATACAAAAAAATTGTCTCCTTCCTTTAGCATGTTTCTCAATGCCATGAAAAACCATGTTTGAACAGCGTAGCTTCAGCAAATCAGAATATACTGATTTCATTCTATGCTAAGTTTTACTAGCGGAGCCAAGTCTGACTCCCTCGTTATAACATTTTGAGGCCCAAACGAAACTTGCGAAATCTAATATTTACTTTCAGTCAAATCACTTCAGTGTTCCATATTGACTTTCGCTTCATACGTTATAGAAAAACCCTATCCGCTCTCTTCAGCAACATCAGACTCATTTTCAAACATGCAGGACTACGAATTTTTGGGACAAAATTTGGCGAGGGGAGAGGGAAGGAGACAGAACTTTCGTTGCAGCCTCGAAAATAATAAAAATGTTGGATTGGAATTCGTCAGGTAGATTCCTTATTCAAATGCGTCAGATGAATTGCATACATTACAATGAAGGCTTCTACAGATGCAAACCCCGCCCATCGAGTTTTTCTCGCAAGGGCGCGTGCTCACTCTCTGCGTTTTTCGCATTCTCTCGCGACTGTCTGCCAGCCCGCTGGGGTCACAACGCGCTGGATAAATGTGCATGGTTACCAATGGTCTTCACAAATCAATGAAGATTGTATCTTTTCTCAGCTCAACCTAGAGTGCAGCTTTAGCCCTTTCTACTTCTAGAATATTTTGCGGTAAGTACACCAAAACTTCCGCAAATACGTACACTGGTACTGCCTGCCTCATTGTCTCGCTTCACATTCAAAATCATATTTACCGAAAGTCTTTTCGTGCACCCCACCTGACTGTAAAAAGTGCAAACAAATTAGTGAAAAATGATCAACCTGGTAGAAGAAGTATGGTCGTTGTTCTGATGAACGACACAAAACGAGTTTTCTGTGAAAAATTTGGCGCAACGGTCTCCACTTGGGTTTTGTCACCACACCCCCAATGAATCACAAATTGCTCCGCTTAGTCGAGAACTTTGATGTGAAGAAACATTGATCAGATTTTTTTAGTGGTTCTTTATGGAAGGGACCTGAAGGAGGGTCCCATTTTAATTCTTTTTTCGAAAAGGAGGATCTAAGACAGCATATAATGATGTGAAGTAACAAAATGCATGTATTCTGTTTTATCGTACTAGCCTTAACGCCGAAGATTGATAATTCGAAAGGTAATGGGAGGGGGGGGGGGGAGGGGTAACAGGGCAAACGAGCCAACTCATAAAAATCATATTATGTATAACTTCCGGATACCATACGAGCGGCATTTCTACTAGGGTTTTTCTTCGTCGTTTATTAGGATCGATGTACAAGTGAAGAACGCTTTTCTATTAGATCTGGTTCTTTTCTTATTGAAAAACTGGATGAGCAAGCAGGGCATGATCATAAGAACTTTTTTGTAAGAGTGACACAATTACTATGCATTTTTGCTAGGAGAAAAAACAGACCGGAAGATGTGATGTTCCTTAGGATGATTGGAACGATCTGGTGCCAAAATTGATCTTTTGGTTTTTGCACAATTGCACTTCAAGGACACTGTTCAAATGGGGCAATTTTTAAAATTGAGTGATGATCCTGTCATGGCAAGACAACTTCCTAGATACTTCTTGTTATAAAAATTGAATTCCTGAATCTCGTGGTAAAAGCGCCTTTTTTTGATCCTGGGGCATTTTGCCTCTTTAAGCTAAATTACACGACAGGTGGATGCATGGTCATCCGATGACAACAACGAAATTTGGGACTATTTATTGATGACGTAATTAAATTTTTTTACTTTTTCTTAAAAATTTGGCAACCACAAAATTGCTGCATTTTCTCTTAATTTTCTGATTTTTTTTGCAACAAAGGGGGATTCGCGAAGCAACTGTTCTCCATCATCGTAATTCACATTTCCAATATGGATATGGATATATTTCGACTACTTGCTAGTGAAAACTTACATCTCTGTTTAGTAAATAATGCTACATCATAGAAGCATTTCATCAAAAAATATTTTTGGAGTGAAGATAGATTTCACAATGAAAAAAAAATCATAAACTCACGTATCATCTCCTACAATGATATTGACATCGCTAAGATGAGCATTGTTGTAGTATTTGGCAAAATCATTTAACGCATCTCGATCGTCAGCAAAGCAATCCATGCCTGAACACATAGAGACAATAGATATGGAGTAGGTGATCAATAATAACAAGCCCCTAAATCCTATTTCTATACCAGCCCATCTACTCTCAAACAAATTTTTTTCCATTGGGGTTTAAAACACCCCGAGATTTTGTGGAAAATGGAGATGGTTTTTTGGTTTTTTTGTGTTGAATATTCTTGTAATTTAGAATTTACAGTTACCCGATGGTTCGTCGGGTGCGATGACAAGACGATTCGGTACATCGTGCAGTTTCATCGCGACCATATCAGCAGCACTAGATGTCGTGCTTTGTTGAATTGTGAAGACGTCGGCAAAGGCAGCAGCCTCGTTCGGCTCTACAGTATCGCGAAGAATATTTTCCGACGACATTCTCGACGACAAGGCGACTTGACTTCGAGGAATATAAGACACACTAAGAGGTGGAGCAAGTAAGGACGGGGGTAGGTATTAAAATAAATCGATGTGCTGCACTTGTGATCGTCGGGTGGTTCTGTCGCGGTGGCGGCTTCAGATGCGCGGCAAGGCACACAGCGCATAGTTACATACACTGGCAACATATCGGCAAAAAATCTAGCGCAAACACACACTTTGGACGCAAATGCACAGATAATCACAAGAAGAAGTCGCGCAGAATTTTCTAGGGCTCTGAGCGAGCCGCCAATGTCAATAAGAACTATGTAATTGAACATCGGATGAGCTAGTTGATATCAACATTCAGGGACAATCGGCAGCCATCGCACGAACGCCATCCACATCATCATCGTCGACACGCACAGAGTTATCGACGTTTATAATTGCGAAATTTTCCTTTTTTGCAACCCCTCTGTGCCGTCCTGGACGAGTTTTCCTGTTAGATTGAACTGCATCGATATATATCTGCATTGAATAATTTGCTTGGCCAATATATTTGGTTGGCAAAAAAATGATTTAGGTTATTTTTGACGGTTTGTACAAACGTTAAAAGCCAATTTTAATATAAATGTGTATTTATTTGGAAAAATAATCCAAAAAGAGTTAGATGTTCAACTCTGTTTGAGCAAAAACGTTTTAGTGATGAAAAATGGGCGCAGTAAAATGGTGTCGATGGTCTAGATGGTGGTACAAATGGTACGATATCCTTGTTCGAGTAATTTATTAGTAGCCATTTCCTTTCCTCTGCAAATCATTTTGGAACGGTTTCAGTTATATTAGCATAACTATGGCTATAAAATTTTGAAGAAAATTGGTTGGTTCCGTGACCGCTACGAGAAATTGTACTACCACCCATAATGAGAGAAGTGAAGAGATCATTGAATTCGCTAGTTTCAAAACTCCTATACAGTTTCGCGTTTAAAATGGTCTACAGTAGTCGAAATATTACTTTATCTAATGCATGCTCGTATGACAATTGGAAAAAGTACCGTAGTGATTTTTTAACTATGCGTCCTGAGTGGAAGACGGTATATGCAGCTACAGTATTCTAATTCCATCATCTCACAGCTCAGTGTCAGCTCTTTTTTGACTTTTCCAGAAATTGGGATATTTTCTTAAAAGCTGAAATCCAAATCAGATATTTATTTCCATACTCTGATTATGAGATTAGATTTCAATTTTTTTCTTATTCGAATAATTCAACTATTTTGGAAGTCAAAATTTAGACAAAATAGATCAATATTTTATTTGCATCAGATATGCTCTGCGTTTTTTTTTGGATTTTCCCATCACGAAGAAGTGAAAAAAGAGCTTGCTTCGAGTTATTATCAGACTTTTTCATTAGTTTGTTTTAGACTGCGTGGAAACATCTTGAAAGACTTCAAAATTAAAATTAAACTGTAACAAATTTGCTTTGCATGTTATTTTCCTTCAATTTTATTCTATTTTTGCTTCACAAAAGCTATTTATTGCCATTAGATTGCATTGAATTTGCGTTCCTGAACTACAAATTTAAGGTCCAAAGAATACTTGCAACTAGTCTTTAAAGATTCTATGAAAAACATCGCCTATCTGTTCTCTGAACTTTCACTGTTGAATTTTCGCTAATTCTTCCACTAGAAAGAACGCGCGCACATAGCGGTCTCCATTTTCAACAATGAGCTAAACTGGTTTCGTCAATGTTGGAGCAAATATCTTAGCCCATGGAAAAACTGGCAACAATGCTCCTTTCTGATTCGAAAGAGTTACGGGTAAAGTAGGTACAAAAGGGGTAATCATCCTCTCCCCGCCCCCTTTCGGCTATCAAAAAATCCCTATCTCTAATGCAGCAATATCCTTCCATTAATGACCTGAACTTTACACATAAAGGCGGACAAATTCACTGCACATTATGGATGAGTGAGGATAATTGGTAGTCTCTGAAAGTGTTTTTCTGCTGCGATTAAAGTGCTGTAGCATGAAATGTACAATATGTCCGTGAATACCCAAAGTTTAATTCGAATCCATTTTGAAAACCTTCATCCATCAAACTGATTGACTAATTAGAAATTTCCAGATATCTTAGCCAACAAAATAAGTTGACGTTTTTCAAATTAGAAAATTACAGCGGAAATTGTAGCAGTATGTGCTTCTAAAAGCACCTGAGTAAACAAATGCCTTTCTCTCTGGCGGTAGTAGTGATAAATTTTTTTTAAACAAAATCGAGCGTTGATTACTCGTGGCTCACAGCGAAATTTCGCAAGAGTTTCACAGAAATGTAAAAAACGCAACGTAACAGATTCGAAAAAAAATGTAGCAATATATGGTATCCACGCTACTCTTTTGGAGAAAAGCTTGAGATCTAAACTCTTGATTGCGCTTATACCGTGTCCCTCACAAACGTCAAAAGTTTTTCGGTGGAAAATAAAATAGACATCTCAAATTTGGGTACTTCACAGGTTTTGAAGACAAAAATGATTTCAGAACTTGCAGGGCATCATAACAAATGATACTTGCACAAGCATTTTCACTTTCGTAACGACCATAACAAAGTATCCGAATCATACGGCCACTTACATACAATTGTTACTTAAGAAGAAAACTAGAAAATAACACCCCTGACTGGCATGCCATGAATGGGAACTTGATTTGAACAACCGCATTCTTATAAGAAACCTTTACCTGCCTATGGTCACATTTTCTCGGACTATTTCGTTTTTACAGAAATCTGTTCACTTTTAGAATTTATAAGGTGCTATACCTGTAGGAGATCACGATCAAAATTTTATTAGTTTTCAAGCTAGAACATAAAAGCATACTTCTATATGTTCAATCAAAAAAAAAGAAAAATCTGTCTAACTGCGAAAAAATTCTCTAGCACACCTGCATAATTTAGAAGAAGTTGTGAATTCATGGAGTACGCAAGAAGATGACGAGTTCAACTGAGTATATTGAAATAAGAGATGAAGTCGCAAACATTACTGTTTTGTCTGCTTGTACTCAAAGGGCAAGTTTTAGCTTAACGCAAATCAGATGATGTGCTAGTCAAGAGGTGAGATTTTGATGCCGTTTCATTTGATCAACCTTTCCACTCTCTTAACACTGGGTAGAAAAGAAAGGTATGGATTCAGAAAAGGAATAAATTCATCATTCTATACTAGCTCACTTTATACCAATTATAGAAAAACAAGGAAATGCACACCATTCAAAGCAAAATCTGAAAATTTTGACAAACTACAGCTGTTTTGAATTCCAAAACAAGTGTACATAAATGACAGATTAGAACATCTTCCGTCACTTTCTTTGCTTTGATTACGGTAGAGCTGACCTAACTATGTCAAAAAAAATATATAAACTTCTAAAAAAAAGATGAATTTTTGATTTTTTAGGGGTAAGAAAAGAAGTGGTTTATCAACCAAGTACAAATGGTCCGAAGTTCCAAAAAAGGTAGTAAAGCGACAGATTATAACGGTTTCTCACTTTCCTTGTTTCAATCTCGGTAGATAAGGGTCTAAATTAGCTCACTTTCTACAATTATTCCAAGAAATCTAATTTTTTAAAGATCGTTCCCAGAGCAAAACAAAGCCAAAAATTTGGATCAATTTTTCGCTCACTTTTGCAAAACAGGCTTATATATAACAAAGAAGACCACCATTAGGCAACCACAGGCTTTAACAGAATGGGGTTTTTTCTCGGGTATTGGGCGGGGTAACTCTCTCCCGCAAAAACACCCACTAAGTTGCTTTTGCCGCGCTAAAACGTTCTTAGTTCTTGTGCAGCTCGTGGACGTAGAATTTTCGGGTAGAAGTCTTCCAAAGCTTTACTTTTCTATTTGACTTGGGTACATTGCATTTAGCGTTGTTTACATAGCGACATAGGGAAAGCAAGGTCTTGGACAGACTTAATGCAGTGTACGTTGATTCACCGGACAAATTTTGAGGGGAGGGGAGGAAGTAAGACAAGCGCCACGAAGTTTCAGGGTAAAATATTGAGGGGCAAAGCTTTTACTAGGCCGGAAAGGACAGAAGTAGAGAAGCCCTGAAAAAACTCGTGATTTTATCAAAACAAAGCTTCCCTATAAAACATCTGCACATTTATGTAAATTTTGATCAATGAAGAGTTTATGAAAAAAAGTTCGTAACGCCAAAAATCTAATACTTTCCTTTAGAAAATTCAGAAAAATTTCGCTTGCATATGCATATATTAGGTTGTCCCGAAAGTTCGTTCGCACCATTTTCAAAAAATCGTAACTTCCCTCCCTCACAATGATTTTGTGCAACTCAAATTTTATTAGAAAGAGTAAAGCATGTAGTTTCTAAAAATCGCCATGCGACTTTCCAGCATGTTCAGATTGCAGAAATAAAAATGAAAGAACGAAAACATCCGACATTCGGAATTTTTGGGAAAAAATTCTAAAAATCTAGAAACTGCGCGATGAAATCCAGAAAAGCCATTATCCTAATTTTTCCTATATTTGATTACTAACTGAGTTAAGTTTGTGCTAATTGAGCTCTTCTTTTAAAAGTTATGATTTTTTGAAAAAAATGCCGAAAAATCAATTTCTTAGGAATCCTTAGGAAAATGATTTTTCGACATTTTTTTTTCAAAAAATCATAACTTTTGAAAGAAGAGCTCGATCAGCACAAACTTAACTGGGTTAGTAATCAAATATAAGAAAAATTGATAATGGCTTTTCTGGATTTTATCGCGCAGTTTCTAGATTTTTAGAATTTTTTCCCAAAAATTCCGAATTTCGGATGTTTTCGTTCGTTCATTTTTATTTCTGCAATCTGAACATGCTGGAAAGTCGCATGGCGATTATTAGAAACTACATGCTTTACTCTTTCTAATGAAACTTGAATTGCGCAAAATCATTGTGAGGGAAGGAAGTTACGATTTTTTGAAAATGGTGCGAACGAACTTTCGGGACAACCTAATATAATAGTAACGATACTCTTTTCTTAACTAGAGATTTGTATTTTTATGTAATTGGAAGTAGACAAAAAAACGAAAAACTTAAAGGGCAAATTTCGCCCTTAGAAAACTTTCTGGCTGGCTGGCTTCCTTAAGTATATACGTATGGGAGGAGCGCAGGGCTGTTAGGGGGTGGAGTTTGCCATTCTCCATTCAAAGTAAACAGCTTCATCTAGAAACCTTAAAAACTTCTACCATAAAACTTTTCTTTACATGCTTCAGTGTTTGAGGAATTTCACTATCAGCTTGAAAACCGGAAAACTACAATCTTTCTTTCCCATCCCTATGATAACATAAAAAATTTTGCGAAATATTCACAAAAAACGTTAGCAGTAGGCCTGGAAGGTATACAAGATGAACCAGATCGATGCAAAACCACACATACGACGTTATGGGTGTTGTTTTCATTAGCATGTCGTTTGCGGGGAAGAGCAGGGGGGGGGGGGCAAAAAAAGCCAGACAAATGTAGCCGAAACTGGATCGAACGTCGTTGCACGTCTATGACGGTCAGCTGATCTTCGCGATAAGTTCACCACCCGCATAAGACCGAAATACGATACCCTTTATAGAGGTGATAAAGGACGAAGGGGAACGGATCTGGATTAGATGGCAAAAATTTCTATAACTTTTAGGAATAAGGATTAGCTATCACCTAAGATTCATTTTTGAAGTGAATCCTTTCAAGTTTTCTTGGAAACTACTGATAAGGGGCACCAAGGAAGAAACACTACTAATTCTTAACTTCGAAAATGGAAAATGTGAAGGTAAGTACAATATTGTCTTGAAAATCTCTTTTTTTAGTCCAGATTATATTTGCCACCTTCTCAAACTTATTTCTTAAGAGCAAATACTGTTATTGGAGCAGAAATTCAAGAAGAGAGTGAAAAACTATGTGATACTATCTCATGAACGTATGATTCTAGGAACAAACCGAAGCCTTTCAAAAAAAAATTTAAGTCAAAAGTGAGTTTATTTTAATTATCAGCTGTTACTATCGGCATTTTTTGACTAATTTTTTTTATCTCTACAAACTTTGGTGCGATAAATAAGCAAGTAAACAAAGCATATACAGTGTCTTCCTTATTCAAACCAGTCCCATACTCAATATTTTCTCTGCAAATTCAGATAAGGGTGACAGGCTAGTATATTCTACATTGTTTACACTGTTTATTCATACTATTTGCTAAAGGCCCAAGTGTATCAAATACTGAAAAAAATATTTCATATCGAGAATTTTAGAAATTCTCGGAAAAATTTCGTTCAAAGAACAGTAAAAGGAGAAAGACAAGGAAATTGCACTGACAATAAGCTATTGCAGGGGGGGGGGAGGCGGAGGGGGACAGTGACTCGGACATATTGATGAACATAAAGGCTACTGCAGGACGATGGCGCAGAAGCGGTATCACTTGAGCGAGCGCGAACGCGACGCGCGCGTATCCTCACCATTGCTGATTCCGTGCCTTATGCGCTCCGCGGCTAATGAAGCCGCGTTCGCGCCCGAAGATATTGCGCCTTCGTCATGCAGAAGCCTATACATGAAACAGTTTTTGAGAATGATATTATTGGAAAGCGAGATTTTAAACCGTACTGTTTCAAACTTTTTTTCCGTTTTCATTGCCGAAGAAGACGTTGTGAAAAATGGAAATCCTGAAGGTCTTCATTATGTATCACTGCCATAATTTTGTTTTGGGTGCAAAAGTACACAATTAGCAGGGATTGTTTATTTACGTTTTTGATTTTTTCACTTCGTTTTATGGAGGATGAGGGTAACCACAACTGATCAGTAAAAAATATTCTGCCCTACAGTGCACTTAATCCTTTCTCACAGCATAGCGAGTTCTGGAAAACCGATTATTCGGAAAATGGTAAAAAACGATTTGCTTAGCTCAGTTCGAGATTTAACGGTCTTACGCGTCCCAGAAAATTCTGAAATGCAGAATTTTAATCTCAAAAAAGCTAGAATGTCAAGATACATTTCCTCTTTGTTGAAAATGTCCACAAAGCTTAGCTTGAGTGTAAATAAATGACTGAGCTTTTGAAATAATATAAAAAGGTGGAATATTTAGTTTGGAGTGTTTTCTGCAAAAAGTTTGGTTTGAGAAGATGTTTAGGAAATGTTTGGTTTAGGATTTTAAGCAAGAGAAGAAGAAAGGAGAGGAAGCAAGAGAAGCTGGAAAAAGTTAAGAAAGAGGGAGAGATAAGAATTTCAGGAAAAGATGGAAAATGAAAAACACAGCAAAGTTTTGTTTATCTTGGAGTAGATTTTCAGCGAAAATTGGATAACAAGTTCTATCCCAAAGTACGTAACTGCAGAACTTCATTTACTACGGACTTTAGAGGTTAGGGCACTTACCTTTTCCCCATAAACATGTTCTAAACTTTTCACCTACACCATCTAACTATAGAAGTACAAGATGGTTGCACTTCTACAGATGTATTACATGACACACAATGGCGACGTAGATAAGTTCAACTACCATGTCGTAAAAGACACACTTCCATTTACTGTTCCTCAAAGAACTGGCCGCACTTTTCGTAGTCGTCGTGTCTACGAAGTCCAAAAACCATGTGTCACATTTCCAAAAGTGCCATGAAGATGTAAAATGGCTTTTACGGAACATGCGCAGCGTGATCGTAGCTACGAATGAGGTCTTCTTATCGGTGTCACATGATGTAGCGGAGGGGGGAGAGTAGGGGAGGAAGGTTGAGGTTTATGGAAAACGAGGTCAATCTTGAATATCGAAGGGATTCTTTGCCAGCTTTGATATAAAACGGAACCTTCATTCTAAAAGGTTTAATTTTTGTTCGAGATTTTTTACTTTATTGTTGCACCTATTAGAGTATCTCACAATTCTTTACGCTTTTTCTACAACCATCATCTTTTTGTTTCTTTCCTTCATGGAAGCGATTTGAGTGATCATTCGATGGAGCAAAGCAAGGTCTACAAGATGGGTATCAATAGTCTGCACAAATCGTATCCCATGTGAAGATTGAAGCTGATATCTGATAGTAGTTAAATACATCGTATCTCCGTCTCAACTTGAAAATCCCAATACCCCTAGCATATGCTCAACACATCTTTCAACCAATCTACACTTTTCTTAATTTTTTTAATGTCTAGAAATAAAGAGGAATATGACTGGAGTAAAATGGCAAACTCCACCCCCAGCTGTCCTAAGTTTCTCCCACACACAGTGATCAGAGAGCAGTTTGCGTCTCTCTCGCGGCGCGCTCTTTGGACATTATTCAGCCTTAATTAGGTCACGAAGCCCCGCCTTCCAGACACCAAGCCAGTTGAATCAAAGGGTAGCTTGTACATACAGAAATACGATCATGTATTTTTACCCTTGGTACATAGATGCCACAGTTTTAAAGAAATGTTGATTTTAAGGGTAAAACGCTAAAAAGTTATGAGACTAATAGAACGGAACCTTCATAAAATGTTTGTATGAAGTTTTTTTCTTTTCTGTTGCACCTATTAACAAGAGTTGAAATGAAATAAAAATAATGAGCTTATCATGGAAATTCAGCTTTGCGATAGGTTGAACTAATCATTCATAGATAGTCTCAAAATTTTATACTGATCTATATCATGAAGTTCCGTTATGTGGCTCGTCCATGATTTATCTTTTCAAAAGTGACGGAAAAATGCAACCTATCCATCTTACTGTGAACTTGCACTTCAATACGCAAATCCTTCAATGTTTGTCGATTTTTACGAAAAAATGGCACTTTGCAGTAATGGAATAACTGATTTACTCCTGAATATTCAACCTTTTCTCCTCTTCCCCCTCCCCCCCCCCCTCAAAAGAAAAAGAGGAACAGCAACTGTCTTCAAGTTTCCGGTGCACATACAAGATTTTCAACCGTAAATATAATTTCAAAGGTATTTATTCAAATTACTAATTGTTTTAGCGCACCTCGAGTGCATCTCAAATGATAATAAACGATGATAAATGATATTACAAAATTTTCGCAGCAGTAACAGTTCTAAATACACTAAGAATTTTGAGAATGTTAAAGAAAATGTCGAGATCAACTGAGAGCAATAAAAGTGTGAAAAACTTGTGTATAGAACTAGCAACTGCTTTAGTCTCAAAGATGGCCGAGAGAAAATTGTAAAAAAAGGACGGAAAATATCCCTTCGCACAAAAAATTGGCCTTTCAAATCATAATGCTTGGCAGTACGGGTATAAAAATATTTTGCAATTTAAATAAGTAGAATGACCCTTACCACAACAACACAAAATCTTCCTTATAAGCACATGACAGCAATGAAGTAGCATAACTTTCATTCAATTTGCAAAATCTATTACTCGTCTCCCTTTCAGTCTTTTAGTACTCGGTTGCATACTATAAGATTAGCATAAGAGGACTAGGGCATAAAATATCAAAAAATAGCATTTCGCCAAAAGGAAATGGCAGAAAAAATGGCGGACGTGCATGAATTATTTTTTTACGCGACGCTGCCAGGCGCTGGAAGAAAAAATACACATAGATATTGGGAAATTTCACATCCATAAAGTAACAGGAATGCAAATTTCATCAGACCGATTGGGAAAATAGAACAGGATGGGGAGGGGGAAGGGGGGGGGAGGGGAGAAATGAATAGCATTCGATTGATGAAAAGCAGAAGAGGGCAGATGAGAGCTATAGCAGCGGTTGTTACGTGTTCGAACTGTACAGCAAGTGCACATCCACTTCATCCCATTGGAAATCAACGGCGGACTTTTTTCGATAAAATTGTTTGTAGCGGAAAAAAAATAATTGATTGTACGAGCTATCGACGGGAAGAGTGGCAGAATGTAAAGTTTGAGGAAAAAGCATAGGAGAAAGATAGCAAGAAGGTAAAGAAAGGTGGGAAATTCAAGCAAAAATGCGAAAAGTTTAGGGAACAGGGTCGTAAATACTTCCATTGGTTCCTAAATAATAGAAAATTTACACAATTTATAATTCTGCGATTAAACTAAAAAATAATTTGAATATTTTTTAAGAATCCTGATTGATTATAAGTATAGTATACATGCTCTTTTTGCTAAGGAATTTTCTATTTTTTTACAATATAGATAGCTTCCGTGTTTTCGGCATATATGTACAAAAACTTGATAATGGTAAACTGAGATTCAAAATTTTATAAGACTGATTGGGGGAGGGGAGGGAAGATTTTCTGCTGTGATTTTGAGGATTGGCAACTAAGAAAAATCAGTGAGGGAAAGGTATCAAAGTGGGGCAATTTTATAGGACAGAATAATGAAGGAATAAATTTTATGCTTTGAATTGAAGGCTATGGAATTATGAGGTGAAGGGTAGCGTACTCTAAAATATTTCTTGAGGTTTTTTAAAATTCAAATCAATTTTATAAGCAGAGTTAACTTTCTACTTTCTATGTTAAAAATCCAGCAACTATGTATTTGCCCTACACTGGTATGAATAATCCGGACTGGGAAAAGCTATGGGAGGACCACGCCCCTTGTCACCGAAATCCCGCTATCTTTCTGTTCAAACAAATTTTTTTTACCTGTTTCATTGGTATCAATGGAGCTTCTTTTTACAAGATGAAGTATAAGTTGATATCGCATATAGTATCCGTAGCGCTATTGCATGACACATTAAGCGGAGCCGGAGTAGTCGAGAGGACGGAGGGGGGGGGGGGGGAAGCTGTGCACAATGTATCGAGTAGGGGGGGGGGAGGCTGGCACAAAGTACGGAGAGGGTGATTTAGCTGTGAGTGAGTGTGTGTGCGTAATGCGCTTCGGTGGTAGGGCGTGTGCACAAAATTCGCACTGGTGCTGTCGAAACAGAACAGACCGACGACGTGAATGTGCGCAAAAGATGTGGGGGCGGTCAGTGTTGCAAAATTTACGCGCAGAAATACACTAGATCTTGACTAGAGAGTTGGGGAGCAGCGGACAGGTCGGGGCTTGGGGAGGGGGGATAAAGAACTACTTAGCAGGCGGCGGAACTAGTGGAACCGAAGTGCTGCAGAAAAGCACTTCACTAGTTAAATCAGACTAGTTTTGAGATAAAATCTGGGGAGAAAATAAGCTTTCAAAGTTCCAGAAAAAAGGCTAAGAGAACAGAAACGCGAAGAACGCGCCCGTTGCGCAAGACATTTCACGATCAAATGAACAAAAGCATTTGTTTTGTTGATGGGAGCCCCACCGAATGTTTGCACTTCAACTTCATCTGTTCAACCCTACTATGCTCGCAGACCGAACGGACATACACCCCGGCACCGGTTGGTAGCTCCCCGTTCTCGTCTGAACAACAAAAATGAAGCGCTTTTTTTGCGCATCATCCGCAGGATTAAGGACCACTCTAATGGTTTTCGGTTCTCAGTTCGGTCACGACGACTCCTACAAGAGAAAAACGAGTAAATCACGATAACAAGAGCTTAGCACGATGTATTTGCGTTGGGTGCTTGGGAGCTGCTCCAAGGGTCAGTGCGATCAGCGCTTTACAAGAAAAAAGCAATAGAAACTGTCCTAGATGGTGATGGGATTATGAACGTGTTATAAATATCCCCACTTTTCTTTCCTATAACCGCCGTCATTTTCGGAAGCTCCGCAGCGCTTCGTACAAAGTTTTGCGGAAGTTCCCATTTTCTACGTTTCCACTTTTGCAATAGTAAAAAAAAATCCTGCGGAACCGCTGCAAATTTTGCTTGCCCTGCGGAAATTCCGGTGAATTGAGTAAATCTGCCATAAAATTCATTTGTTCAAGCCAAGACCAGTGGAGAAATATGTATTAGGTAAAAGAATAGTAAAGTACTACCTCTTGCTATTTAGTTTTCCATCGAATTTTTCCACACGAAATAACTTATAATCGACTATCGACTGTCATTTAAAATTGATCGTTAATCAAATCTAAAAGCTTGGTTCAAAATTGAAAATCATAATCACATTTAGTCAAAACCGTTTCACCTTTCTTTTCCTTTGCATTCCGTTCCTTTCCATGTCTTAACATTAACATCTTGGAACCTCACTTTTCAAGAAATTCATGTACATACTTTCTATTCTTGAACAAATTTACTTCTCAATATTGAAAATAAGTTTTACAAACCTTCCTTCCTTACTGAGGAGTTCTGGGGAAGGTCTGTAAATACTTTTACTCCTTCTAAGGGCAGGAACAAAACGGAGCCTTTTGGTTATTTACAAATTGTGATCTGAAAACCTTTTCTTCTTGGAGAAAATATATTCAGCTGCATTGCTTGCACCACTCCATTATAAGCATGATATCGGAACAAAGTAAAACTAGGCGTTTCATTTTTCCGTCAGTTATCCCCGATTCATCATAATTCAAGCTAACCCTACAAAATCAAATATATTTTCCAATGGATAAATGCACATGTCCAACTATTTCAGCTACAGGTCAAAATGAATTTGGCAGAGGTTCATGCGTTTCGAAATTCATTTTTGAAAGCACTCGTAGGTTTTTGCGTCAACGTAGCCTTTTGGGGTTCGTTAGTCTCCTCGACACTCCTTACCCCTCCTTTATCGCAAGGAAATTAGTTTCGTTCTGTTCAAAACTGGGTGAAGTTGTAAATCTGTTCTGGTCATAGTCAAAGTTGATACGCTTATGTGTACTTAAAATGGAGAGGCATGAATTATTGATGGCAAATGTGGAGCCATAAAGGAATATAAACTTAGTACAACTGTACCAAGGGATTGTACTCAGGCAGAGTATAAGTACACAAGGTAAATTTGCAGCCGCCACTCTTGACGAGGTTAGTTTTGAGTAAAAATAAGGTTGGGGGCGAAATACGTCGCAGAAAGAACAGTACTCGCTGCATTCCACTTAGAAATACCTTTTTTTTCACTTTTTGGACAATATTTAGCTGAAAAACTCTGCCTCACATTTAAGTAATATTTTAATTGTGACCGATGTATCCATGACCGACGTCCTTCCAAAAGTTTTTCTAGCCCAGATGTTCAATGCGATGTGTGGTCTGCAATTACGTAACTGTAGAGTTTGACGCGCTGGACTTGCCGTTCAGCTATTTAAGGTCATAGAAAATCGTATGGAGGGAAAAATAAATAGAAGCGAGAATCCAATATATAAAGAATTGTTAGCTCAATCTTCAAATCTTCAAAGCGGGAAAGCGCGGCGGGTCCCGAAGTGATCGCTCTTCCAAATAGCACCTTTGGATTACTGGTTCGCTAGTTTTTCATAGGAAAGAATAGCTCATATACGATCAAAAAAGCCGAAAAGCTAGTTCCTACAATGATTGTACCGTACTACTCGTGCACATGGTGTAAATGCACACGACACCGCACTCGCGCGTACTACACTTACATGCCAAAGTGTGTACATATTTTTTCAAATGAATTTTGCTCCGTAATTACGTCCCTGCACCACAGAAATCTTGTGTCAGTGTGCACTCTAAAGTTTACCTTGCACCCGTTCGAAATAAAAGCTCATTTTTTACAAGAGGAGATGTTTTTACGTAAAGATTAGTGCATTTGCACACCAGGCACGTTGTTCCACTAAAGAGACGCGGAAGCACGTGTGGATTTCTTTTTGCGATTAAAGTCAATAATGACCTGAACTAATGTGAGAATTCACACGTAATCAGTTAGTGCCGTGTTTCAAACCAAAAGTGAGGTCAAAAGGCGTCATTCTCAAGAGGGAGGTGAAAAAATGTTAAGTGGCAGTAAAAACAAAGTTGAGGATGTACTATTACAAGGGCGGAAGTGTGGATGGAATTGTTTGCACACGAAGATCCAGGCTGTTGATTACAATGTTTTGTCGGATACGGTAACGGGAGAATGTTGATTGGTTGAAAAAAAAGGACTTATAGGCTGCTGCATGACGAAGGCAAAATATCTTTGGGCGCGAATGCAGCTTTATTAGCCGCAGAGCGCACTTCAGATCCGCTGTACATACAACAGACTCTATACTTGGCAGTCAAGAATTGCAGACTATGAAATTTTTTTCGAAACTACTCCCATAAAATGCTAATCGAAAACAGTTCATATTTCAAGACTGCACAATGGGAAGTGATTTAAGGCTCAACACACATTATGTTCCGAAAAAAATTCCGAAATTTATATAGCGCAGATAGTTCTCGAATTTTCGTCCTAATCAAAGCACTGAATAATATCCCTCCCCCTTCCTCTACCTCCCCTCGCCAGATAATTATTATCTTATGTACAAAGAATCGTATCGCCAATTCAAAAAACATCAGATAGCGGAAAACCGCGGGGGTCCCGAAGCCAGCGTTCCCGCAATCTAGCACCTTTAGATTACTGGTTCATCAATAATCCAAAAAAGTAGAAGAATAGTTTCAGGACAACATAAAAAGTTAATTAAATTCTGACATGACTAATGAAATATGATATAATCACAGACTGTTGGACAAAGTACAGAATCAACAGATAGATAATAATAATACAATGATAAAAATATAACCACCAATATTTAAAAAAAATTAGATTTATGTCATCGAAAAGTTATTTTTTGCGCAGATGAAGGCACCAATAAAAAGATTAAGCAAAGCAAAGATAAAAAGAAGTGTATACTCTTCTACTGTAAGAAGAGAAAGCTTAGTGAGGAGAGGGGAGAGGGGTGGGGGGGGGGGGGGAGAGAGAGAAGAACAGGAAGAGGACATCTACCGATATTGTGAATTTGTAGAGCACGTTACTACCAGAACCTCTGGGTTTAAGCCAGATATAACCCTGCTACTCTTCAAAAAAGTGAACGTGAGACAAGCCTTCTGAGTTTTTTCGTCGTTTAAGCTCATTAAATTTGCTAATGTGTAGCTTTACACCGCTGATCCCTAATTTCAACAAACATCATAGTGCTTATGAGTGAGATTTCAGTGCGCAGAACATCTTGCTAGAGAGTAAAGCAAAGAAAAACGTAAAGCTATGCAGTGTAGAAACGAAAAACGGGCAGTTTTCTAGAAATCAAACTGTTTACATTTGATTTCGTACATCCGGTGTGTAGTGCAGAGTTGTGCAAACATTATGTTTGAACATACTCTGCTGTGAAAGAAGTGAAGGAGGAAATACTGGAATCTGGTGCTCCAGCTTAGGCGCGTAAAAGAACTGCGGAAGTACTTGAAACTACGACATGGTTCTTAGGTTTTTGTGGATTAATAAAGTACTTGGGTATAAATAGTTCTATTGGTGGCTTGTCAATAGAGAATAAGACACTTTTATCCGCGCCATGCTTTTCGTATGTCTAACAAGGGAACGATACTCAGTGTCCGTTGCCTTTTAAGATTAGTTTAAAACCACTACATTCGTCTTGGAACGCTGATTCCGAATCTGACTTCTATTCCTGCTAATCGCTTCTCTGTAAGAAGTTATGAAGGATTCGCCACTGACCGCCCGAGGGAAATGCGATCGAAACAGTCGATACCGCCTGTGCGGTGTGGTGGAATGGTTAGTGCGATAGACTCACAAGTTGATGCAGGTGTAGGTTCGAACTCTTTTGTGTTTTGCAGTTTTGCATTGCCTTAATGAAGCTTTATTGAAGGATGGGCATTCTCGAGGTAAATTCATGCCCCTACTCTCTAAAAAATTCAAAAAATGGGAAAATGATTACTATTTGCGCTGAAATGTATCCAATGATCTTAATTAACAATAACAAGTGAGTCATGCACAAGGCGACGCAGCGATTTTCAAAAGCACCTTTAGGAATAAATATGGGAAAAACTCATATAAAAATGACTCCTTGCTGAATCATCAAAGCGTAAGGGTATGCATTTATCTCGGAATACCTAACTTTTGAAAAGGAAACTTGATTAAGGCGACGCAAAACTGAAAAACACAAAAGGACCACCTGCTTTAGCTTGTAAGGCTATCACACTAACCACCATACCACGGGTAGGGGAACGACATCCGCCACTTTGGCCCTCCTCCATGGACTACTGGTCCTGAAACGACATGCAGCAACATTCCAAAAGGACCAGCTAGCCCCAAAAGTGGCTAAAACAAGCGGGCTTCGTTTACCTACCCCTAAACCGCATGTACCAGGGCATCAGCTGTTCCGATTATATTCCCCTTGGGCGGCTAAACTTGGCGCGAAAATCCTTCATAAGTTTTTCCAGAGAAACGATTAGCAGAAACAAAAGTCAGATTCGGAATCAGCGTTCTAATAAGAGTGGATAAAAATGTGCATCTCATCTCAAGTGGCCACGATCACTGAGTATCGTCTCCATTTACTCTACTACTTTAATGTCCACAAAATTCTGAATGAAATAATGTGAGCTGAAAGCCCGTGAAAGAATCAAATCCTATAAATTCATAATTTACTGAAAACTTCGACCTCATGAAAAATCTATGGAATTCAACCAAATAGTAGGAAACACTTAGCAAAATTATCATCTGCAATAAGATGCATGCAAAAGAGGAATACATCCAGAAAAGGCCACTGAGAACTTCCATTTGAACCAACAATAGTCCTAGAAATCAAGCAAATTTGATATGCAAACTGACTGTAGTGGTACTGTAGCGTAAAGAGATCTTGATTTTGGGCATTATGAACAAACACGAACTCACCTCGTAAAAGAGTATAAACTTTTTGAAATACTACGATTTCTATGTACCAGAAGAGGGTTTGTAAATATAAAGAGTCCGGTTAGAGTATACATATAAGAGATATCAAAGATATATGAAATTATGAAAAGCCATTTTGTTGAGAGAAGGTCATTTTCCCTCTTGGAGCTCCCATGCTAGAATTGATGGGAGCTCAAGAGGGAAAAAGACTTTCAGACAACTGATGCCAGAATATTGTGGAAGGATCAAACAGAGATAGAAAAGAACAAAGCATCATGATGAGGAAGACATGGTATAAACTTGGAAGCAAGTATGCTACCCATGGTTAGCTTTCTTTCTACATGTAAGAAGGTAATCAAGCATCACATAAAGAATTCGGATCTAGTCAAAAATTAATGAAAAATCTAAAAGAATAGTTGGAGAGGAGAGAAGGGGGAAACAAGATTTATAGACTGTGATTCAAGAGGCACGTCATGGGAGAAGAAGTTTTCTCACATAATGTTTAGAACTTCCGATAGCTTCTAATTCGCAATTAAAAGGCGAAAAACGATGAGAATTTGCGCAGAGTCCATACTAAGTACATAGAGGAAGTGATCATGGAGCGAAAGGACAGGTGAAATGGAAGTGAATGAAGAATAGCAGACATCTGCAGAAGGTCATTTCAGCCTACAATTTTGTACTCAAGAGATTGAGTGCTAGCACTAATGCACAGATTACGCGGGACTATCACTTTTTTGGCGAAGATAAAAAAAGGAAGTTTCCGGAAAGTAGGACATTGTTCGAGTGTCTCAGTGAGTAACGAATCAGTGGAGCCAGGAACTTCACAAAAACTAATGGTTCAATCGCATATCTGGAACTTTGGCGAAAAAGAGTTATCCAAAGGCAAGGTTCTTCGATTATTACGTCATGACAGACTGAAGAAAAGCTTCCAAATTGAGATTTTCTTCAAAAAGCTGGGTCATCAGTTCGGTAATGTTCCCGTCAAATTTTGAGGTAATCCAAGAAATGAAAAAATTTGACAGTTTCGCCAAAGATGAATAAATAAACAATTAAATGGATAAATAAATATTACATAGTACAGAAAGAAATGCGATTATAAACAAATTTTGAAATTTTCACAGATCCCATCTCAATGACCTATTAACATATACTTCCATCAGTATAAGCATGCAAGAAAAAAAATTACTTTAACCTTTCCGTTTTGTGGTAAACCACATATTATATAACAATTAAATTTTTTATAATCTCGACAATAATTGAAGTAAGTCCGTTTTTTTTTTCAAAGTTAGGAAACACATTGTATTCGCCAGTTTTTTCGCTGAAATTTTGTCGGATTTGATTGAGATCTGGTAGTTGTTGATTCCAAGGTGATAACCAATTATTCTTCTTACTTATCTTTTTCCAGCTCTGAGGCATAATACAAAAGCTGAACTAAGACATAGGCCAAAGTCAAAACAATATCTTACCAGAAACAAACAGAATTCAAACCACGTTGAAAAAAAAATTTCATATATTTATGTGTTATTGAGATCTCATAATTATTGCCATAGTTCTAGTCATTCTAAAGTACCTTGAAATGGTGAGCTTACCATTTCTGGCAGATTTTCAAACCATGAAAGGAAGAGCTCACCTTCTTCAACACCAGTGACGCATTTGTAGTGCTCAAAATATTCGGCCGTCATCTGAACCACAATAACGATGATAATATGTAGTGTATCTTTCGTTCCGTTTGAACTACGATGACGAAGCTGAGATGACATCGGGCGTCATCAGAACGATGTGAGAGAGTAAAGGGGGCGATGAAAAACGAAAGAAAACAGAGCGAGGTCCCAAAGAGATGAATCGTGCTGTAAACGTCGTAAAGCGACGATGCGTAAAACGACGTAAAGACATAGACGTTACGCTACGTCAAACGTAATATTAAGTCGTCCCAAAAGTGACTTTGCTTTTTTGGATAATCGTGTTTCGAAGAACAAAGGTTGGTGAAAGTTATTGAGCACTCCACTTCTAATGGCTATATCTTTGTTGCAGTTAGCCAACAAGCTCTTAGAGAATTAGCAAACTCTACAACCTCTAATTGTTGCTACGGTAGTTGCGTTTCGCTATTTTTCTCAATTTTTAGACTGATCTCAAAGTCCAAGCAACGTGTTGTTAGAGCAAATCTTACAGGATCCAAAACAATTTTTTGTCCTATCCATAACTTGGCATAATTGTTTGGTGGAATTTCTTATGACCACCGCATTTTAGCTCCTACTTCGACAGGAGCGCATCAAACACCAGTAAATTTTCGGAAGTTGAATTTTCCAGAAATCGTTCAAGAATCAACAATTTTACGAAGCAGATGAGCTTCCAAGAATCCGGGATAAAAGACCTCAAATTTATCAGTTACAGCCTGGGGTGCGTCCAAAGACACGAACTATGGTAATTTTTTTCCTGAATACTTTACAAAACAAAAAAAAGGACTTCTTCAGAAAAAGGAGAAAAAGCTACATTGAAGCGCTTGCAGGATTATGTTCTATGAGGTTTAAATTGGCCAATGGATTTTGATAGCGTCAAAGAACTAATTCGAAAACTGAATTGCATCCTGTAGAGTTAGCTCCATTTACCCTTACTTGGACTTCTTCGGGAGGTTATTCAAAATTCATAAAAAAGCGAAACATGACCATGGTGGAAAACCATGTGTCGTGGTTTTTGGTAATTTTCTGAGAGCCCGTTGGCCAAACTACAATAGAAATTTGACCTTTTGAAAGGGCATGAAAAGCTGTATTAAATCGCTACTATCTTCAATGAATCTTTGTTCCGCGCAATGTAGGGCTTGCTCAAGAAAAAAAAACGAAAATACTCTGAGACGCCCTAATTTATGAGCCAACACTTTAGGTCATTATATTCATACCCTGAAAGCCTAAGCCCCATTCGATGAGGTAGCAAAGCGCAAAACGAGCCGACGAGTCGAACTGTTTTGTGACGACGACGGGACGAGACCGAGTGCGAACCACTCGACTGACCTTACATACACACCCACGAAAGAACAGAAATGACGCAGACACTGAGGTCGTTCTATATAAATATTTCCAAACACTAACTGAAGAACCTGGAAAAAAATTCGACCCAAACGAAGAGACACACAACGGTTTTTGTGCCGCACTTGTACATATGTGTGTAAACACATTCGGATTCTCTTTTTGCGAGCATTTTCGCGAATTGTCCAGCTTGAAGTGCTGTTAGATTTTGGGTGGGAGTTGTAAAATGTAGAACTATTTTAGCCAGAAGACGAGGAAAGATAGCGTAATTCGTCGCTGGACCGAGTTATGGGATATAAACGGTAGTGGAAACTTTTGTTTGAGCCCATGACAACATTATGGCCGCAGAAGGTCGTAAAAGAAAATGGCTTGAGAACGGCTCTACTGCTGCTATTTTTGAAGACCCCGCGCAGAGTACGATAATGTTTACGTCCATAGCCGAACGTTAAAAATAACAACTTTACAGTATCCACAATTCTGTGGGACACACTGTTTGTGTCAGATCTCAAAAGAAGAACAGCCAAATGATTAACAATTTTCTTCTAATTTTCTAAAGGAAAACTGACAAATTTCCTGGAAGGATAACAAAATACTCACATTTTAGAAATTCGTCTATTTTTGCTTCAGATAAAATTTTGCTCCATCTATGTTAGTCTTTCCTAACTTACCATTAGAAAGAAGAGATGGTAATTACGAATCCGAACACTAGGCTATGATTTTTGGTCATAAATGAAAGATTTCGAAGTGCGGAATTTTTATCTGCCATTAGGGACCGGGTCCCAGCAAAAATAGAGTTTCTCAATAAATTTGTGAGGGAGAAAACACAAAGGAAAGCTGGTCATTTTGTAAAATGAAAAAATGCTTTGACTGTAATTCTACACAGCACTCAAAAGAAAATTCTTTTTCACAAGGGAGGGGTCGCGAAGTCGAAGTAGCCAATCAACAAGATACATATCATCGAGAAGAGCTTGAAGCGCCAAATTCAAATGTGCCTCCCATATCCACAGTAAAGTTCTTTGAAAGAAGTTGTGGACTTTTTTGCACGGAATTTGCAGGAAGGAGAATAGCCAGAATTATCAACGCCTAAGCATTTTAGACTCAGCCCTGCTTGGGGCAGCTTCCATGCCTAATATGATATTCTTAAAATGTTATCTCGTAGCGTAAGAAGCAACTTGACTGAATTCCATTATTTGTAGTCACTTAAAACAATCAAATTTGACGATAAAATGCCCATAACTTTCTTCACAAAAGTGTTGTGCAGAGATCAAAGGCAGATTTAAAATCAGCGCACAAATCTCTTTGCAAAAATATGCATCCTGTGGTAATCGGCCACTTCGACTGCGACCCTCCCTTGTTCAGTCGGCACCTCCAGTAATTTTATACATTCCCATCCTTTTTTTTTTCAGATAGTCGGGAAATTAGGGTTACGGAATTGAGCTACGCCAATGCAAACAAATCTTTTTTGCGGTTTCTCCTTCCATTTCTTTCAGCAATGCACTCATATGACGTACGCTTTTATATTCATCGTACGGCACCGCAAATAGGAGAAAAACTGCAAAAGGAGAAAAAGTGCTGTGGGAAATGTATACTAACGTTCAGCAGCTATTCATAGCAGAATCCAAGTTTATGCAAACATTTACCGATCGTACTTCGAAACGAATTCGAACGCATGTCCAAAGGATTATCCCAGCAGTCGTGTATGGAAGCTTGTTAAGTGTCTCGTTGAGGTTTTGAGCGCATTCTTGCCCACGTCACCCCTAACTCGACTTTGTAACTAATGTGTAGAAGCCCCAGAAAGTGAAAGAATTAGTGATGAGTGACTTTAGTTCAGTAAAAAGAGCAGAGATCATTATCTCTGCAGGCTTAAAGTGCACGCCTGCAAAAGAGTAGAGAACCAGTTGAATAAATTAATTTTTTGTTGATTATGCAGATAACCGGGGGAGGCAGCGTAAAGGGTTAGAGTGAGGCCGCCTGGCTTAGAATTCGGGGTTGAAGGTTGAGCTTAGAGTCTCCAAGGAAAAGTACAATCCTTGATCAAGAAGGTACATATATCACTATCATTAATCTCTTGAATAAACTATAACCTGCCCAGCTGGTCATGTGCAAAAAAGTGCAAATAAATTTACTTACACGTGACCTTAGACAAAATTTGCGTAAATAATTATTCCCGTGATATTTCATAGTTCACTATAATCATGTAAAAGAGGGCAGGATGGACTGAAATTCAAAAGAGCAAAAGACAAAAATCAGATTCATAGAATTCGTCCTAGAAAAGAAGATATACGGTATTCAACACTGATTATAGTATCAGTTCTAGCAATAGTCATTTTAACGTATCTGAAGAATTTTCACTGGGGGTGAAAACACACTGAATAGACAGTACTTCTTTCTTGCTGATTTGTTTTCATTTCATATTTTTCTCAGAAATTCATCAAAGCGGAAGCTCATTCAAAGCAGAACAAAATGCAAAAGAAATCAAAAGCCAATCTTTGTGTTTTCACTGTAGTGTAAAAAATCCAGGGTTGAGTTGTCCGAAGAAGAGCAGGTTGCACAAGAGCTGGAAGTTTCAATTTGAAAAAAAATGTATGAAATACCATTTTCTACATTAAAAAAAGTTGTTTAGAGCAAAGACCCATCGATCTAGAAGTACTGATAGTACTGATGGTTCGAATGGTTTGCCTGGAATGATAGTACATAGCATGAAAAATGACAGTTTGGAGGAAAAAATCTCGAATGTCGATTTCATTTTAGGAAATAAACATTCTGAGTCGAAAGCATTTCGCTTCATTTTTGAAGATGAGTATATTGAGTTAAAACATTTTGCTTCAATCATAATACGCTCCAGACCAAATCTATTCCATCGCTGGAAAGATAAGACTTATTAGCTGTCAGATGCACTAATTCGCATAATTTCTGCTAACTTAGTTAAACCGAAGAAGCTCAACAGCTTAAAAGTTGAAGATTTTCAGGTAGCGATCTTAGCAGTGGCGTACCGAGGAGGGAAGGGGGGGGGGGGGTCTCGAAATCTTTGAAAGTCACTTGTATAGTTATAAAAATGTGCAAGCCTTGTTTATACTTAAAAACAATTGATATGATTTTGAAAATTTTTGAACATTCAATTAGCGTTATAAAATATTTTTTGGAGACGTGGCTGCGGCCGAGCCTCCTTTTTCTGAGATTTCTGCGTTATGCCACAAAAATTTCAGGAAGCCTGCCAAAAATCATCAGGAAATTTTTTTGTCGCACCCCCTCCCTGAACGGAAATCTTGGATACGCCACTGGATCTTAGGTACGATAGTTTTCACAAAGCATGACAAGGAACAAATTCCCATTCGAAAATGCCTCCAAACCACAGGAATGAATAACAAAAAACCTTCCCCTCAAAGTCAACGTGACAATAGGGAAACGTTGAATTATGCGATGACACATGAACAGAGAACTGAACACGAATTGAATGAGTGATTTCCGTTGCGCCCGACCAACCATATGAGGAATTTCCATGGATGGTTGCGAAATATAAACGCGACAATGAGAGCAGAGTTATTTCAGGACACGCCCCTGTTCATCCACTCAACTGGTCCCCTTCCCCCTCCCTCTCTCTTAAAAAATCCTATTGTTTGAGTTTTAGTATTTTTCACTGCACGAAGTGAGTTTTTAGACGTGTCGCAACAGTGATAAATAGGCTAATATTTCATTTTCAAGTGCTTCGAGCGCCGGAAACTCGTCCAAAAATGGAAATTCATCGACGTTCGCTGAGTGCGTGAGGTCGTGTGTGTCGAAGAGACACATACACATTTTCAAAACAGGTTTTCTGGATATGTTCTAGATCTTCATGAATGTTTAACACACACACAAGGATACCTCACCATTCTGGAACTGCACTCTCCATGAGTGCTTGGTGCTGGGAAAAAGTGAAAACGACTCACACCAAATTTAGCCTTATTTTTGAACGGAGTTAAATTTGGAAACCTAACTTATCCCACAGCTAACACTAGAAATTTTGAAAATTGTTTTTCAATTCCGCTGCGCTATACAAGCTTTTATGGTACTCAAATCTTTGAACTTGAAAAATCAGGAAAAATGAAAACTCACCCAACAATCTGTCATAAGAAGAAAGTCAAATAACAATTCATTATAAGAACTTCTCAACTTTTCAAAAAAAAATGTTAGAAACTTCTTATGGCAAATTCATTTGGAAATCGGTTCACCATAACTTGTATTCAATTTTCTACAATTTTCATAATTTGAACCCAAAATCGTTTTGAAGATCTCAAATTCTCAAACAAATTTCACCAATAAATTATATTACAAAAGCATTTTACCGCATATTTTTATTATGTACGACAAATTCTATTATCATTATTTTGAAGGCTTTTTTGAACATAAAATCACTAATCAATCAATATAAAAATTGAGATTTTATAACCTTTTCAGAACACTTTTCCCACTCCCACTTTTGCTCACATTCTGATAATCTCTAACTCGTAGAAAAAACATAGCAGATAAAACATGACTAGACATAAAAAAAATTCCAAGACATCGACAGACGTTTCTTTTCTTTTCTTCTTTTCGAGAAGAATCGATGAGCTCCACCAACGTCATCGTACTTGAACTTTTGTATGTTTGATGATCAACCCACACATAACTGATTTATTTGCATTCCAGGGTGTCTGACTGATAGTATGATAAGAGGTGAAAAATGACGTGAGAAAGAATAAAAAGAACTCAAGGATGCTCCACTATTCATGTCTGACCTAATGACCGCATAGTCAAACACAAGCTAGGAAAAAGAGCACTATTTTTCCTCCTTTTCACCCTTCACATTCCAGCTTTTTCTTCATTCATATTTTTGGCACATTCGAAGTGGTGTACTTGCGCAAATATGAGAAGAATTTTACCCGTCAAATATCTACAGAACATTTCATTTGTTTAGGCCCATGCACGATTAAATTGCACATCGAGCAGAGAATATTGAAAAGTGTGAATCATGAATTCTGGTTTCTTTCTACCACCACATATTCACAGAACTCATAATAGTCATTACTAAACACTTCTTGCACAATTCAGGTCTGTGAATAATAGGGAACTGAATAATTCCAGAAGATCGTGAGGGAGTTCAGGAAAGAGAAAAAAATGGAGTGACTGACTCTCATCTTTGAACTTGGAATACGAACAAACTCTATGTTCTTTGATGAATTAAAAAATTTGCGAACTACTAATTCACTCATTGTTCTTTCTTAGACGTAGAACGACTTGAAAAGTCTTTCTTGGAACTCCTTAGTAGGGAAAGAAGACTCATAATCAAACTTTATAGCTTTCATGACTCTAATTCAAATGAAATCTTTGTAAAATTATTGTGAATAATCTTACTTTTGAGATTAATTGCACATAACTACAATGTACTGTAAATTTCTTCCCAAGATGTAAAATCACCTAAAAATACAGAAGAAATAAAAATAATCAATTTTATAACTCATCGAACAATGAAGAAAATCGAAATACATCTTTTTCACTTTCGAATCAATCAGCTGAAAGACGAACTGTGACGCCATCGTTCAAAATAATCATAAACAAAATGATAAGGATGTTGCGAATTTTGGTTGACAGTGTGATAAGACAATGAGGGGGAGGAAGACCAGGATAGAGGAGAAAAAAGGAGCTTTCAAGCAAATAACTTGTCGGATGAAATAATCGGGTCGTTTCATGTTTAGACATTCAGAGCCATCCATAAGTTTAAGAATGCAGAGCCATCCATAAGCTCAAGAATTCTCTCGCTAGTGTGGAATTTACGGGAGCCAAAAGGAATACAGCGAGTAATTAGATTCGGCAGAGAATATGGCAGAGTGGAACTAACGATTAACCAAAGCAGCAATCAGCAATTCAATGCATGTACTATTCAGCAGAAAAAAAACTTGCATGCCCATCGATCAGCATTTCAAAATTTCAATTTCGATTGAATTCTGTAATGGTGTGGGGGATTCAGTTGGCTGGGTAAAATCATATTTTCCTGAAGACTGAGCAATTATTGTAAGGTTAGCTGCACAACTGTGGGCTTCCGAAGAAACATGAGCAGCTTTTTGGTCTCAACGGATTGATCGATTAACTATGGAAAAAACGAGATTAATATGGCATTATTACTGGCAAAGCAGAAGTACTGAAATTAAGTTGAACTTTATACGAAATTTTTATATTTACTATACCATTTTCGCCATAAATTTCTCCCTCATTTCACCCCTTATCCACATTACCCATCCCCTCCCCCTCCTCTTACACATCTTTGTATAAATTGACCATTTACATCTGCAGTGCACAACATCTTTACATAATTCTGATTATGCATATACGGAGGGATTATGCATGCTTTCTACTGGGAAAAGTACAAAGATAGAATTTGTGGCGAGGTTGTAGAGGGCAGAATACCAAGAGAGAAGGTGGACAGAGAAAAAAGACAAAGGGAGCAAAAGAAAGAAAATGCAGAAAAAACGCGAGGTAAGTTAACTTGAATAGGCAAAATATTTCAATCCATTTTTCTAATTATTTGCGTGTTTCGAAAAAAGTTTCTGCTCTCTTCACAAAAAAATAATAGTGTGAAGAAGCAGAAACTCTTCAGCACAGCTGATAAGCCACAGTAATCCTAGCTATCGTAGTGCTTAAAAGTATTTTTTGATCTGCAATTGAAAAATAGATAATCTATTCACTTATTTACTGATTTATTCATTCATCAACTTATTTATTCATAATAATTATTTTTCATATATAATAATTTACTTGCAGATTTCCGGATTAAACAATATTATAGTACCAACACATTGTATATAACTATCTCTATTTCTATTTCTATTATTATTAGGCTCATATTCGCGCTGAGAAAACTACACTTGTAATTTATACAAAGATTTAAGAGGAAATAATTTCTGTAAAATAGTGCACCCGCCACGTTCTGATTTCTCTTCGACGTTGTCGCTGTCCACTCTACCGCTTTGAATTCCTTTTTTTGGAGAGAAAATTGCCGACGTCAATTTTTTTCGAACGGTCATAGCATCTGTGCTGCGCTAACAATTATGACCCGTCAAGGTTAAACACACACACACAATGTGATTTTGAAAACGCTGACTGATGGACACTCCAAAGTGCGTTCATTCACCCTGCGAAAGGTGATTTTGGCGGTTGAAAACTAGCTCATCGAGCCTTATTATCCCCATAGTAAATTCGCGCCAGGTTTTTTTCAGTGCGTAAAGTGCAGAACATGAGCGATTTTTTTGGACGAGTTGGTGCCAACATGGATCATATCAGATTTTCTAGGACGCGTGGCCAAAAAACGTGCCATAATTCGATTAGTGCATATGTAATTTCTAGCGAATGAGAACTTCGTATGGAACCGAATGCTTTGAGATAGTGGAACTCCAGAGAGGAATGCAATAAAATGTTTTTTGTCCAGAAAGAAAAGGTAGTTTATGGTAATGTGTGATAATTAATTTGGCTGAGAGGAGTTTCACATTCGCAGTTAGAAATCCTAAAGATGAAATAATTTCAGAAATAATTTCTACTTGACTTAGGTCTATATAGGTCTCGGTGGTCCTTCCCTCCCTCCCCCCCCCCCCTTACCCCTCAAGATGGGTAATGGAGTTCAAAAGAGGTCTACGTGAGCCATAAATCTGTGCAAGTAACCTGTTACAACTTGTAAGCGATATAAGTAATTTTTGGAATGTTTCAAATATTCAAATCAGCTTTGCAGAAAGATCAGCGGAGTCATTGTACCAGTGACCTCTCTGTATATTCATTTGTATATAGTTAGAATGTTTTTGGGTACCTGAGTATTCAAAATAGCTTGGTACAAATTTTTTTTGAACTCGTACCGATCAAGCCCACTTTTCTCAAAATTTCAGGGCTAGAGCTCCCTTAAACCTTGAAGATTACCCAAAATTTTCAACAGGGCGTGGCTGACTGTAGCAGAATCTCCCTCCCCTCCCCCCCCCCCCCCCCCACCTCTACCTCGCGGCTTCTCGGACCGCCACTGCCGGCTGGATGCTGACTGTAGGGGTAGGGTAGGGTAGATAAGTGCCGATATTACTGTGTAAAGGCTCCATAGCTTATAAACTGTCAACAGGCACTGGTAAGTCTGTCTGCCCCTTACCGTATACCTACCGTTAATGCAAATTGCTGAAAAAAGAGAAAAATGAGCGATTATAAGACATGAGTGAGTATCATATATAAATTAGTACCAATGCTATTAAAATACTATAAATTCAGCGGCATGCCTTCTCAAAAGTTTGTGGTTTTGCACTTTAAGAAGAGGCTCTGGGGCGGAGTCATTACATCGCAATTGGGATAACAAAAATATAAGGAATACTCAAATAATACGATGTAAACTTTTTTGGAAACAGATTCCCTTGCCCTAACACAACATCACAAAGGGTTTCTTTGAGAAGTGCTGAATGCATGCATTCAATTAGAACTTGAGATGAAACAATTTGTCGCCTATAAAAGCGAACGAAGCCAGAACAATTAGCAGATTTCATTTCCACAGATGAGATTGCGTCAAAGAAGAACGCATACGAGGAAAGTGACCAGCCATAAGAACCAAAAGGAGAAGAAGGTAGTCCTCTAGCAATTTGGATATCTAACCCGTCATTGCTAGCCCTATTCACAACTTATGTACCTGAGGAGAAAGGCGCAGATTTGTTGAGCGAAATTATTTACGAGAATTGAATAGAGGAATAGGTCAATGGCAGTAAGTTGAGTCACAATGAATCTACTGTATGGAGTAGACTCTCTTGGAGCCTCTAAGAAGTTTTGAAACCCCGCACTAATTCAAACAGGTATAAATTACCTGAAATACAAATAAAAATTGCACCCAAACTCAACTAAAATCACTACTGAAAGTATAATTTGCGCACTTGAAACGCAGTTATATTCAAACTTAATTACCTATAATTTTGAACCAGAAGAGGTTCGAAAAATAATTTTTCGCTCCATTTGGCGAATTTCCCTTGGCAGAGTGGTTTAGTCTCACACCAGGAATTTACTGGAAATTTGTATCGGAAGGTTTGAAAGTTGTTACAAGAAATACTGTACTTCTATCTCGAGCGAGAGATTTCCTACAATTAACAGCATATTATTTATTTATGAAATGGATCTGGAAAAATTGTCAAAGTCAGTAACTAATATACATTAAGTACAAACTTTACTTATTTAGAGAGCTTATGCCATAAAGATATCAAAAAGCAGATGTTAGAACTTTTAGTGAACCCTCTAACATTTCTCCAAGTTTGAAAATATGAATTATGATTAAATTGAAGAAAACAATATTCGAGATCATGTAATTTCACAATCAAAAAGTACAACAGAATATCGGGTTTTTTTTTCAACAAAAAAATGCACAGAGTATATGAAAAATTTTTGACGATTTTCAATTTCCGTTGTTAAAAGAGCTTTTTTATGGTGAATTTCCGAACGTTTTCATTTTTACTCCTTGATTCACGGGCTTGGCGGCTGGAGGGGGCGAGGCTTCGGTGACCTGATCAAGGATAGATAATGATCAGTGAGCACGCGCGCGATAGAGACGCAGACTGCGTCGCGGGCGCATTAGGTCACAAAAACCCGCCTTCCAGCCGCCAAGCCAGTTGAATCAAAGGTTACTTTTATGTTTTCAAAATCAGTAATTGGGAGAAATTCAGAGCGGCAAAGGAAAACTTCGTCCCGCTTTCTAGTTTACATCAATTCTGATCAAGATTTTACCATAGCAACCCAAATCTTGAAGATAGGTAAGCACTTACGCATCATAGCCGACCGAGAGTGGACGTGGAAAAACGCTCGAACTCTCAGCATTTACGAAGTTGTCGATGAAATTGAAGCTTTGAAACGATCAGTCGTTGAAGTAGAGCAGTACTGAGGGCGATTCACACCGCATATCACCCCCGAAGAAGCGAATCGATGTGTGTGAAGATGTGAAGAGATGTCACAACCGTGTAGCATAAAAAAACTACGATGATGCGAATGTCATTATAGCCGTTCGCGGCAGGAGACACGTGTGAATCTAAATGAGAAAAAGCCATTCGGAATATCTTCGTTTCGGCAACAGAATTTTCGAGAACTTCAAAGGCAGGGATTTTGAAGAGGAAATGCATGAAATGATTGGGGAATTTATACTATAGATTTTATAGAATTACTCTATTCACGCGCTGAATAGAACTAGAATTTTTGAAAGAAATAGCGTCGAAGTGCAAAAGGAACGGTATCGCATAGAAATACGCAAACACACAAAATTTTGCAGCCGATTCAACTTGAAGAGTTCCTAGAAACACTAACAAAAACTCTCCTCCAACACCCAGGTCTAGTTTTTTTCAAAACACCACTTTCAGGTCAAGTATTTGTCTTTCATTCACTACAGCCTTTTCACGTACTCCTTTGATGATCGATAGAGGATTTGAGTAAACCAAGTGGAATTGTGTGAGAAATGCTTTGACAGCCGATTGATTGTGTATACAAACTCTAATCCATCTATTTATTTGCATAACAAAGTTGTTTTATAAGAAGTTTGGTAAATTCGCGCTACCGGAAAAGAAAATGGAGAGGAGAAATTTTGTGGGCATACTTAATTGTGGTGGCCGAAAAAAACCAAAAAAAAATTACAGGAAAACTTCTAAGCTTTTGTATTTAGTAAACAAAGCAAGAAGTTCTTTGATGTCACTCATAGCTACGCAGCAAAATCAACGGAAATAAAAAAGCAGCAGAATTTCCAAATGCGACTTTGTATAGTTTTCTACTCTTAAAAACAGCGCAATTCCAACCCTAAAATGTTCCAGAAGCAGAGTATGTTTTTACAGCATTTTTAAGCCATTTTTCATCTAAAAAAAACTTCGCACAACGCGACTGCAACTTCTAATCAATCTCTATAGAAAAACTGGAAAGAGACTGCTGTTTTCTTGAAATATGGGCAATTTTTCTGCAGCTACCGCGCATACCAAAAAGACGAAAAAGACAAAAATAAACAAAAATCGTTAGAGTTCTGGAGAAGAGAAAAGGAAGACTTTTATTTCCAAGTCGTTTTCGCTCTAACATAATGGAACTAATCGTGGCTACAAAGTCTTAAAAACTTGAATACCTTCAACGTTTGCTTCCTCTCATCGTGCAAAGAAAATCCATTTCGCAACAAAAGATGAAAAACTTCTACTCTATTCATTTTTTGCTTTTTTGCCTTTTTCCAAGATTTTATTAACACAGTCACAGTATATCAGATTCAAGAATATATAGCAAGAAATTCGCAGGTATAGCTGCCGATTTTAAGAAATCTTAATCTCAAAAATGTGTCGATATGGCGCCAAATGAGCCTTGCTAGGGCTCGGCATGAGGTGGCTTTCGAAAATGCAAAAAACAAAGTGGCCCTTGAATTCCGTAAAATTTCAAGAGGACCCCTTGACCCTAAGCTCTAAACGTAAGAAGCGCTCGAAATCTCGACAAACATCGCAATTTTGTGTCTTTTCGGCCAAAAACGACATACAGCTTGCTTATAAGCGATCTGTGCCGAGTTCTGAGCCTTGAGCATTTTCCTTTCCTTGTAAGAACATTATAATTCCATTATAGTAATTTCAATCATGTAATGCGCGAGAATCTCGATATTTCGAAAAATAAAGTAGAGGTTCAATCTTTTGAGGTTAACATTGCTTAGGAAGGAAAAAGTGGAAAAACAGGAAATAGGCAATAAAAGAACAAGAACAGGTGATATCAAAGAGAAGAAAAGGTCAAACTTTTATTGAAAAATACGAAACCATCTAATTTGCAAGCGAAAAAAAGAACTAAGGTGAAAATCTTTTGAAAGAGAGCTTTTTGGACGGATTTTCTAAGTATTAGGTTGTAACAGAATTAATGCAGGTTTTCTTCTTTTTCAATAAGCTGATTCAAAAAAAAATTCCACTGTCTTAAAAAACTATGCATATCATCTGAAAGCACTCTTCTTCTAGTTTCGTAAGCATGTTTCGTTTCGAGAGTAGTGGATTCATCCCGAAATTACGCGCCTTCAAATTCAAGAAGAGCTAAACTCTGAATTATTTTCTTTTCAAACTTTCTGCTCTAAATTCACCGCGAAAAATCGGAATTTTTCACAAACTGACACAATGTTTGCATGTGACCCTTGCTACAAAGTGCAGATCAAAGCAGATTTTTTGAAAGTTACTAGAATGAGAAATCTCATTTTAAACCCAAATAAAGCTGCTATCATTCTACGGAGTATAAAAATCCTTAGTGGCAGCAAATGCAGAGCTTTTGGCGTGAGCAGAAAGAATAGGCACAGTACATTCGATGGCAAAAAACGGAAGTTATTATTCTCTTTGGCGGCGAGAAAATTCAAAATACAGCAAAAAAGGGCTTTTTCGCTTTTTTAGATTGATAAAAATGAGTGATCACAAATTTATCTCGATATTTTCTAGCCAAAATTTTTTCGCAAATTTCAAGCTCAACGCTGCTGCACAACCAACTGTTGTCTACACATTGAGTGAAATTTGTATGATTCTACTGAATTGTGCAGCGAGTTATGGCCTCTCTTTGGCAATCTTTAGGCTATAAAATTTTCCTCAGTCAAGCTATAACGACATAGTAGTGCTATTAAATTCCCAAAGGTTTGCTGATTGCAGTAGTCTTCATAAGAAACGGATTGACTAATTCTGTGAAAAATATAGCTGTCCAAACTCAAAATTTGGAAAACCTGCATTAATTCTGTTACATCCTAATTATTTGGGAATTTTTATGCAGGGGGTGCAAAAAATCGGAAATCTTTTCCCGTAAAAGTCGAAGCCAAAAGAGATGCAGATGGATTTTTTTTTTGAGTCCCCAGTTTGAAAATGCCACATCTGTAGCACTGGCTCCCTGTCACATTCACGTTTTATGAAAAACTAGATGGGTGAGGTTGACATGGGCTGAAGGTTGGCCGTGAAGGCGGTCAGTGGGAAATTTTAAATTTTCTTTTTCGAAGAATTTGGAACAGTAGCAAGCATAGAAAATCCCGATGAGAAAGTGTGAAACGGTGAAGTCTGAGGATAAAAGGCTGTCAATGAAAGAATAAGAGCTTTGGGCCGAGGTCTAAGTTGAGTACGTTTGCACATTCGCTTGACACGGACTAGCACAATCTCAATGGATCGAAGAGATATGCGGAAGCCCTGTCTGGGTTTCCTAGCACTTGATCTTGTCCCACTTGAAAAGTTAGATTTATCAGAGGAGTGGTCGTCAATGACGTGCTCCGCTCGAGTCTAGACGCTAATCAGAGAGAGATTCGCAGAATTCGAAATTTTTTCTTCAGAAGCGAGTCTTTTCAGAACAATAAGATAATTTTAGCCAAAAGAGAGGGCGAAGTGCTTATTTCAAGAAAATAGTGTCAGTCTTTGTTCTCTAGCAGAACAAGCTCAAAATTAGAGGGCAATTTTTTACAACTCTGGAAAACTTAGAATTCGATTTTAAAACTTATTCATGTGCTTTATCCTTTTAGACACAAAGAGGCAGTCATGGTGAAGGCAAGAAAAATTTAAGCCAATTTTCAGACACTACTACACATTATAACAGATCCGCAAGGAATTTCAGAAAGGAATGAAGCTATTAGGTCGTCCCAAAAATCTTGCATTGATTTTTCTGAGAGACATTAATTTTCCTTCTGTGATTTATTTTGGTTCAAGATTTAATAGAAGAGTAAATCATCTCTTTTTATGGGTCTCTGACAAATTATCCCTAGCAAATTTCGAAACAAAACTGTGAGAAGAAACATTCGGACAGTAATTTACTATAGTTGTTAAAAATTGTGAAAAGCTCAGGTAAAACTTGAATTTACCATAGTAGTAATTTATGAGGATCAAAGGTCTCTTTCAAAAGTTATGATTTTCAATTTTTAAATCGACTTCGATTTCACTGATCAAAATTCCTAAGTCTATATACAAAAATCGTTGTGCCTATTTAAAAAAGATGAGATTGCAGGAAACCGCTAGTTGCATAAAAAAGTATTGTATTAATCAAACATTAGAGGAAGTCCATGATAAAAATAAATTTGATTCCTTCTAAATTTCAGCGAATTTTTTCTAATCTCCTAAAGCAAGACCTACGGGACAACCCAATTTTCTAGCTAGATCTGCAGTAAAAAAGTTGTAGAATTAGAAAGATTGATTTTTTGTTGACTCTAGAGAGGAGGTTTTGAGAAATATATGGAAATGATGTGAGCAGTCGATTCGGAACAGCAACTCCATAGAGCGAACGCAATTCTTCACATAGCAATTGAAATCGAGAGCCGATTCATCATAGCGTTGCGAATGCCAGACTGGCAATATAGAAGAAGAAAAGCGAGTATGAACGTCATAGCAGCTGATCTTTATTGAATCAAACGAAAAAACAACGTCGGAAACAGAGACTAGATCCCAATGAAGAAAAGCTAGAAAATCTGACATTTATTGATTGCTCAAGGGGATAATGGATTATTTTATTGCAGGCTCTTCAGCAGTAAGGACCGCAGAGAGGCATTAAGGTGGTGTTTCTGGACATTACCGGAATTTTACAAGAAGAATTAAGAGAATTTTTTGCAAATTTTAGCCTCCATAACTATTTGAGCGGACTTTTATGGACAAAAAATGGAGCAATATCTTATTTGATCAAGAAGTTAAGCATATATACAACTTAGAAAAGGGCAACAGAAGATGAAAATTAGACAATCAAGTTCCTTCATTTCACCGAAAGATTTTTTTAGCCCTCACAAAATGAAAAATTAAGGCACGAAAGGGAAGGACCCAGGTTAGCCTTCACAAAATGAATAACAAAGCTCGAAAAGTCAACTTTTCTAATTTATGGTTCTACAAAACCACATAAGACGATAATGATAGAGCCCAACCAAATGGTACAGCCGATAAGTTTGGTGCATTTGCACCATAGTATCGAGCTTGTAGACGTGCAGGAACCAGGAACCATGCCATTTTCCAATTGGCCGAAAGCATTCTGGCCGGTCTGCTTTGTAATGTTTTGTCCGTAGCTTCTGGTCGTGTGACTCAGACACGACAGCAATGTCTGCCTTTTTTCAACGTAGAAAAGCCTCTTTCAGTCAGAAGAGCTAATTGGGGGCTGCTAATTAGCTTAGTTGTTTCAGCACTAAGCTGGAGTTTCTCAAGCTTTTCTGGAAGTGAAAAAGAAACTTGGAACCAAAGCTACCAGCTTATGAAAAGGTTCTTGGCAATGAAGATGGGTGAAAAATGCCTAAAATCGTGGACAGCGAGGATTTCAGGCTGTTCCAGCCAGCCAATTTAGACGTCCAAAAAATTCCCATCATAATCTCTGGAAAAGCACTTGTTCTAGATACATAAACGTTTGCTACAACAAATTACGATCATATTTGCTAAATTTGCGGTATTCTCCGAATTCAAAGAATTTGCGGGATTTATGGAATATCTAAAATTCGCATCGTTTGCGGAAATCCCGGGATTTACCTGATCGCATTTGTATATACATTTTTTCATATAATTACTTTATTGTTTATGTACCATTTTTCTTCATATTGCTATCATTTGTTCCTTCCTTTTTTATGAAAGCACACACACTCTGAGAGCACCAAGAGGATGGTAGCAATTTTAAATGTAGTAATATTTCTTGATAGATCAAGAATAACGTAAAAATGTCTTTATTTTGATTTTTTCTATCGTGTCGCCTACAATGTCATTCTAGTCCATGAATATAGACATTTCGCACGTGCCCACCCAGATTATCAAAAACTGCATTGTTGCGAACTTCCCACTGGGCGGCGCCCCAAACCCAAAAAAGGGTCTTATATCGTCGAAATTTGTGGGATCACCCCGCAAAACGAAAATACTCTTTATGTCGGCAAACCGGAAGATACAGAATTGATTTCGATGATGGAGGGAAGGGGGGAGGTGGCAGCCAGCTCGCGGCTTTACAACGGCGCTTTGAAAAGTCAACAATAAGCCGTCGTTGAGCTTTAAATATATGCAACGTATACTCGTATAGAATGGAATTGTAGTCGTTTCCTTAATGGTATGCTGGCTAAATTGGGAAATAGAACTACGGATGTGGAAGGGGAGGAGAGGGAGGCAGTGATTTTGAAGAAGATTCTCAAAAGAATCATACCGAGACAGCCCGAAATGGAGAAAAATTCTTCAGCAATACCAAATATCTCAAAAAATAAGCATGGAACTGAGTTGGGTAATTAGACGTTGCTAAATTAGTCATATAACGAATAGTGGAGCATTTATGTCATACCAACTCATTTTGCAGAAAGACGTCACTTCGTTGCTTTGTCTGTGTCTACGGAAATACAAAAAAATGAATCAACATAAACAGTGGTAAATTCACTTTACAATAACTTGTTTAACAGAGAAAAAGTGCTCTGTTGCTTCGTCTGTGACTGCAGAAAAGTAAAAATAATCCAATTAGAAATAGTAAAGCATTCACGTTTACCTACCATAGCTTATTTATATAGACGTCACCCAGTGGCGCACCTAGGAATTTCCGTTCGGGGGGGGGGGGGCGTCTATATAAATAAGCTATGGTAGGTAAACGTGAATGCTTTACTATTTCTAATTGGATTATTTTTGCGATGCTTTTCAAAATTTTTGCAGTCCTCTGACCCCAAACTTTAGAAAAGGAGAACATGGCGGCAAGGGGCGGGGGCGTCCCGAGAAAAATTTTTTACGAGTTAATTTAGATTTTTGAAAATTTTCGAACATTGTTTTGATTGTTTATAAATAAAAGCAAGTCGTTGGCACATTTTCATAACACAATTAAGTGACTTCTATAATATAAATTTTGCGACCACTTTCGGGAGGGGGGCTTATTTTCAGATGGACTCTGTTCTGCTTGCTTGGTCTGTAATCGCAGAAAAATCAAAAATAATCAGGTCAGCCATAAATAATGGAGCTTTCGCGTTGCTTTATCGTACAAATTCATTTTGAATATTTTTAAACCTACCAAGCTGATGAAGCCCGTGTATACCATGGGTTGATGGTGACTGTGTAATTAACTCAGTACAGAGCAACAGCTCGTACGATACACAAAAACATCATGAAAAGAAGAGATACAATGCAATAACGGTTCTTGCTTAGGATATCTGTGACTCTCATGAAAAAAAACGCACTTTGCCTGAGAAAATTGCTAATAAACCAGTTTGATTACGCGAAAAAAAAACACGGATGAGAAAAGCTAGAGCGTAAAATAGTCTCAACAAATCGCTTGAAGTCCATAAGTATAATCATCCATGACGGAAAGCAAGTTTTGTCTTGCTCCAGCAAGCTCATAAAGCTTGAAATGAGTTTATGAAGCCATGATAAAGCTAAGGACTTCCATTATCATAAAGCTCTGGAACAACCATTCAAACTGGAAAAGAAAGAAAAAGAAAGACTAGAATTTTGAACAGATTTAACATTAACTTTTCATATTTCTGATGCAGATATAAAAAAATTATAAAAGTGATAGGCTTGCAAACGTACTAGATATCACTCCTTATTTTATCCTTTATTTGCTACCTTCGAGGTGAGCCAGAAAAAAATCAGCCAGAAAGAAAAAAGTAGGGCTTGAAAGAAGCCCATCTTCTCCTTATTAATAAGAAAATTTGAAGAACGATTTATATATTGCTAAGTTTTATCCTAAACTCTTAGAATGAAGGTTCGTCAAAAAAAACCATGAAATATTTGGAGCGGGCAATGATTTGGTCTAACACTTTTCTATTAAAATAACTTCAAGATAGAAAAATGAAAAATTACAGAAGAAATAAACTCGATAAACATAAAGAATTTATCAACTTACATAACTTTTTTTGCATTTTGATTGTGCCAGAAAAACTAAAAATGGAGTTCATTTACTTTTTTCTGAATTTTTTCCATATTTTCTTATATATGCTTTAAAATCTGCGATCTCTGCGAACGATACGTCACTTCGTTTGTTTTACTTATTTTAGTTGAGCCATAGATATTTCAAACTAAGTTTCACAAGTCATATTTCATGGAATAGAAAGCAAACTTGAGGCTTACCTTGCTATTCCAGCGCAAAATTTACGACAGAAAGATAAAGTAAATTAGTCAGAAACTTTTGAAGGGTAATAAGGTTCTGAGAGGATCGTTCTGGTCAGCCGTATCGTCGTCGACGTTGAAGAGCTCGATTACATCTGAGCTTACAAAACGTTCGCATAAGCATTGCCGTAAAACTCGCTAGCACTCTTTATCGCGGCTGCTGATCGCACAGCTGGATAAGCATGCGAATGTCCGGTACCGAGAGCGGACGCTAGCGACGACTGTATTGTGGGTACTTATAGAAAATTCTAGAAGACAGGGAGGGGGGGGGGGGGTGGAGAAAAGGGTGCCTGCCATCGTCGCTTTGATATAGCTTTTATATGAGGTTAAATTTTGATAAGCGCTATGTTCGTCGTGTAAATTTATACGAATTGGCCTAGGTTTCACAGTCTTTCAAATCAAAGTTAAATTTGTGCAAAATATAAGGTTGATTCATAATTAATGCACGTTTTTCGAAAAACATATTCAAAGCGTCGTAATTCGTTTCCCACGTCATCTTTCAAAGAGCAATAAGAACTGTTGCAGAGTGCAAATCCTTGGCTTTACAACATATATTTTTGTTCATAGATAAATGTGACGAGAAAGTTTGTACAATCCGAAAAATGCCAAGAATTTTTTTTAGAAACCTCTATTTTGAGAAAGCATAACTTACTCTCAAAGGTAGGAGGAAAGCGCAAACTTTGCTCATTGCGCAGCCAATGGTCAAGAGAGAAGTGGCAAAAAACCCGGATTTTACGGTATTTTTCTACGACGAGATACTGCTATAAGTTCAAAAGTGATCATTTTTTCTAGCTTTTTCAGAAGAACGAAAAATTGTCTTTTTTGAGAATTTTTAAATTTTTTGCCACTGAAAAGCTGTAAAATTTCACCGTTTTTCTATCACTCAATGTGCTATGTCTATTCTTTGTGCACAAAGCAAAATCGCAGTCATTTGTTCTTGTTTCAAAGTTCTATACGACTTCGAAAGGCCACAATGACCGGCCAAGTTTGTGGTTGAATCTCTCATCTCAGAACTTTTGCAAAATTCTGCTTCATATGGATTTCTATAGAAGAAAACTTCGCCATTGTTAGGCATATTTTTTGAAATTAACATCTTTTGTCCTCATGAAATTAGAGCAAAAAGAATGAAAGGAAAAAAGTTCGAGTTTTAGTCTCTATATTCCGAAGCGTGGAATTCGGTATCATACAGAGTGTCGCGAAAAAGAAAGGATACACACGAAACTAGAAGAAACGCTCTTTCAGACAGCATTGAAATTTTTGGAAAAGATTCAGTGTCCTTGAAAAACCAGCGCTTGGAAAAAGAGGTAACAAAAACGTGCATCAATTATGAATCAACCTAATAGAAGTCGAAAATCTTTTAAAAAATTTATGGTAACATTTTCAAATTTCTCAATAAAGCAGAAAAATAAACACACAGAAAATAACAACCTGGAGGGAAATGGAAAACGAACTCTAACCGCCAGACCAAATCTAACACTTGAGAAGGCGGTTTAGAAATGTCCAACTTCAAAGTTTGTCTAGAAAAACGATTACACCAATTGAATTCTATTATATGCTACCATGATTAATGTATAAATTCACTTGCATAGTAGCCAAAAAGGTTTTACTCCTACTGACAATGAGAGCCACATTACTGAGTAAATAGCGAGTAATATAAATAAAACTAAACTAAATATAGCTTACGGTATGGTTATTCCCAGAGCTTCTCCAGCAGCATATATAAACCCTGAGAGCCAAACTATATAGAGGAAGAGGAAAGCAGGATGGGTAGGGTCAAAAAACTAAGAGGCTACTGATTCCATTAGCTTTTTAGGGTTCATAGTCCATTTGCAGAGCTAATCTTTCAGGACCGTCCGATTGTAAAAAAGGGATTCTAGGAAAACGTCCATTACCTTCAAGCTCATGTAATCCTATATATAGATAAAAGCAATCTTATGCCATCAAGCAATGAGATCAGAGATTTGGAGGTTTGGCGTTTTTATTTAGAAAAAAGTAAAGAAACTAATGGGATAATTACATTTTGAAACGCCTGAAAGTCAGAAAAGTGCACATACGACTGTAAAAGCCTCCTCAAACAGGACATCTACAGACTGTGCTGAAATTCTAGAACTTCTCGCTTTTTCGCAAATGACCAGTGCAAATATATCGGTCCTCCAACTAGTCACAGCATTGTATTTTTTCGTTGGCGTAAACATTTGTCCCACATTAAAAAAAAGTGAACGCAGGAACTACACTGGAACGTACGCTTCCGGAAATTCAAGATCTTTTAGAGGAAAACAAGAATTTCTTACTGAGTATGAACACGGAACCTGCTTGAGCGCTCAGCCGACCTCCTCTGCAGTTGGCATATTTCAGAACGAGGTATTCTCCAAGTATGGTCAACTAGCTCGCATTTCCTTTCCTTCCCCCCCCCCCTCCTTTCAATCAAAATAAGCTCAAGGTTTCGTCGCTTTTATGAAAAAACTAGCATAGTACTAAATCAAGGTCGGTTAGCGGATTGTCCGCATGAAATCGAGCGAGAGGGAAAAAACTCTCAAGGTTGTGAGAAAAAGCAACAGTGCAAATGAAGGTCGAACTGAAGGTGGACGTAAATAAAGGAAATGCTGTTTGTAAAAAAGTTTGATTTTTCATGCATAGTGCACCACAAATGCATTAATATAAATAAATAATGCTGAGTAATGTTTATTTACGTTTGTTTGTAACTGACTGTCTCAGATAAACAACACAAAACGCTCTTGATTTGCAGCTTGTAAAAAAAATTAGTCGTAGGATGCGGCGCCTGTTGTGCAAGCACACATCCCAAGTTACAGTTGACCCGACTGCAAACTTCAACCGTACAGAAAAAAATAACTGGTCCCAGCACTCAAAGGTCGTAAATTATGCTCAAGCTCCGCTAATGAATCATCTGGAATACCGACTACAAATATCACACGCTCCAAAAACGTTATTTTGTGTGAACTACGGTAGGCATACTGTAGGCGAATAAAATTATCGATTTTGCTGGAATCTGGTCAGTAGGAGTTACTTAACATGCTGGCCACGAAAACCATGCTAGTTTGCACGGTTGCACTTATTCAGGTACGGTAGGCGTACGGTATGCTAATTAAAACTATCAATCTGCGCAACACTTCTCCAATGGAGGTTCTTTAGCATACTGGTTACGATTAATAAAATTTCAACAAATTGCACTTTTAGGAAAATAGCCGTGGATTGGCGCGCATATTGTGAAGTGCACATATCGAGCTACAGTTGAGTTGACCATATACACCAGACGTATGGAAATATTGTATATGGAAATAGAAAAAAATCCGACACTGTTGGTTGCCAGAAATTGCTAAAAAAGTTCAGAATTGGGTAACTTACAGTTATACTCAGTGATCCATGGTTCATCATCCTGCTCCAGGCAAATCTCAGCATCAGCGTTTATATTTTCCGAGAGGGTAAGGTAGGACTTTAGCAAGGTCATCACGTACCGAATTGATAGCGCGTTTTTAAGTAATGAACCCATCCTCTTTCCCTCCTCCCCCCCCCCTACCCACCCAAACCCATATAAAGGAAATGAACAAAGGAACTACTCACTGAACAGCTGCACATATCCGCGGGAGAGCGGCGAGAGCAGGTGTGCGTCCACATCTGACCAATGTGCCATCGTCTAGTCGCACGTCTTCTCGTCCGAGGTTGTCCGAGTTGTCCGATTTGCTTTCTGGGCTGCTTCGGTGACGATGACCGAGCGCTGCTGAAAACGGGACAAAATTTAGCGATTCGCTTGACAATGTGCTGGCAATGTGTCAGACGTAGCGCTGTTTTGTTGCGCAGAAATGAGAGCTATAAATGTGACCAAAATAGGAAACACATCAACGGTACAAACAGCGCCAAAACACATGCACGAATGACATCAACGACGAAAAAGCGAGAATACGCGAGAGCTAAACTCGACCTGACTCTCGTAATTCTATGCATGCGATGAACGTTTTCCCGTACGAGCGCTAGTCCCGACGCAATCGCAGCGCAAAACCTATTTGGCTTATGCGCAAGGCTTAGCCATCCACACACTGACAACGGCAGAGTCATGGTCATAGTTTCACTGTTTTTCAGTTTTTTTTTTCATGGGAAAAAAGTGAAGCGGAAAGAAGAAAAATACTATGAACAGGGGTATGTAGGGGAGTGGAAGAGAAGAAACAGCGAAAAAATACAGAAGGATGGGCAACAAAGAGTAATATGCAAGCTCTGACGCCTCGTACAAAACTGTTATCGGTAATTTCAATTTGAAAGTCAGTGTTCCCGCAATTTTGGATACTCAGATTCTATAATAACATGAATGTGAATTGGGAAGCTTCACAACAAACAAGAACTCCAACTTAAATGAATCATTTCGTAACCAGAAAATTGAGTATAAACCGTCGCCCAAATAGCTTTTCGCGTGTACCAATCAGCATTATCGAGTACGGTATTGGGCGAGACGCGTGATCATTTAAGCAGACTTTAGTAAGAACACCAAAGAAAAGCCAGCTAGGCCATTGGAGAGGCAGCAAATGACTGATATGTAGTCGAGAAATCCAAGTGCAACCTCTCGCCCAGAACGTGTTTTTTGCGCACAAACCAATCAGCACAGAGTACGGTATTAGGCGAAAACTCAATTATGTCGGATTCCTCAGCCTCGAACGAATCTGAACAGTTTCCTCTAGTAAAGGCACTAAGTAGAAGAAGCTTATCAGCAGGGTAAAGCGGGGGGTGCGGCACGCCGCAGAGGGGGGGTCGTATTGAGGAGTCAAAAGGGGAGGGGGTCGTAGTTAGGTGATCTGATTATAGCGATAACATGATATTCGTATCATATCCATAATTAGCACGTCAATTAACCCCTGTAGACAAAGTGTGAGCGAATTCTGAAGATTCAAGATACTAGGCTACCTAAGTGAAATGGTCAAATTCCAACATGGTTAACTTTGTTTTAAAGGTGAATTAGCTATCCGTTTTTGCACTCAAGACAAAGCACTACTCCTTCTTTGTCCACCTCAGGAATCCCGCTTCAGAAGACCTCCAAACTGTGGAATTAGAAGCCAACCAAAATCTCATTTTTCCCATTTTTCGCTTTTGATGGCTGTGCTTTCACCAAATATTACTCAGAGCTAAGAAGACGAATCAGGCTCAAAACATCCCTATGGAATCTACGAGGTTTAGGCTATCGATTCATATAAATATTGTCCGCTAAAAATGTTTTTTTGATATAGTTAATGGCCTGCGGCACCCCCCTCAAAACCTGCGGCTGCCGCAGGGGTGCCGCAGGGGTGCCGCAGGCCATTAACTATATCAAAAAAACATTTTTAGCGGACAATATTTATATGAATCGATAGCCTAAACCTCGTAGATTCCATAGGGATGTTTTGAGCCTGATTCGTCTTCTTAGCTCTGAGTAATATTTGGTGAAAGCACAGCCATCAAAAGCGAAAAATGGGAAAAATGAGATTTTGGTTGGCTTCTAATTCCACAGTTTGGAGGTCTTCTGAAGCGGGATTCCTGAGGTGGACAAAGAAGGAGTAGTGCTTTGTCTTGAGTGCAAAAACGGATAGCTAATTCACCTTTAAAACAAAGTTAACCATGTTGGAATTTGACCATTTCACTTAGGTAGCCTAGTATCTTGAATCTTCAGAATTCGCTCACACTTTGTCTACAGGGGTTAATTGACGTGCTAATTATGGATATGTTGTCCATTATGTTTGACAGAGCCTTCAGGTAATACTATCTTAAGTGTATAGTTTAGGAGGGGGGTCTTATTAAGACAGCAATCAGGGGGGGGGGTCGTATCCGACGGTCGAGTGCCGCACCCCCCGCTTTACCCTGCTTATCAGGCCATTGCTGAAAGGGCTGCTTGATACTAAGTGAGTTGTGGCCGAAATCCAAATTCAGCTCCCGCCAGACCGTATGTGCCGTGTCATCGAGTACGGTACTGGGCGGGAGCTTGACTATGAATTTCTCAGCCACGAATTATAAGCAGTTGCAGGACCAGATCAAAATTCATACATTCACTCAGGACACCTTTGCGGAGCAATAAGCGTCATCAAGTGCGGCTTGGGCGAGTTTATGAATTTCTCAACTACGAACGAATTATTTGAATTTTCGCATGGGCAATAACTTACTTAAGACCTTCCAAAACGTGCTTGGATAAGAAGTGCGGGTAAGAAATTTGCTCGAGCATTCCTTCAATGGCCTAGGATGACAGATAAGCCTCATTTGAGCTTCTCATGAAAAAACAAAGTAGAAAAAGCTATTTAGGTCATTGTTGAAATGGCAGCAAATGTTTGAGTTATGTCCGAGAATTCCAAAGTCAAGCTCTTGCCCAGAACGTATTCGCTGCGCAGATCAATCAGAGTCACCGAGTACAGTATTGGGCGAGAGCTCGATTGTAGTTAAATTTCAGCCAAGAGCTATAAGCGATTCCATAGCCAAATCTATTTCAGCTCTAGCCTGAAACATCTTTGCAAACCATGTAGTGATAGTTCAAAGTACAGGACAAAAGCTCTGCACTGAATTTCTCGGAGACGAACAAATCATATGAGCTGTTGCCTCGATAATGGCTTAAGATCTTCCAAATGGTATTTAGATAAAAAGTGCAGGTACCAAATGCTTGGACATTCCGTGAATAGCCTTGGATTATGGCAGGTAACTAAAATCACCTATGGTGCTTCGCTTACTCATCAAAGAATGCATTGTAAGGTTCGTACTGAAGTTGTGAACGAAAAATCAAATGTTAACAAAGCTTCGTCAAAATCTCCCTTTGCTAATCTTTTGCCCACAATCTCAAAATAGTGAGATCGCAATTCAGTAAAAGACCATTATGAACGGGAATTTGATGGAAGAAGGTATATGAAGAAACTTCGGAAGGTTGCCTAGCCCATGCGACTGCAGACTGCTATAGTTTGATCAAAATTTACCACAAATTTGATTCTGGTGACTATGATGAAGAAGTTGCGATTATAAAGCGTATTAGGCCAATATTAATCCGAGAAACTTTTTTTGGAGGAAAAGGCGCGAGAAATTCTAAATGTCAGGATGCTTTCCAAATATTATATTACGCGGCTCAAAAATTTTTTCTATACAGCTAATTTAAATTCTTTCAAAAATCTCAAAAAATAAATTACTTATTCACAAGTAAAAGCTAGTCACATGCGAATTTCATACTCAACCTAAGCTAGTATCAACGACTCCTCCTCCCTTCCCCCTCGATTAGGCTTGTTTTGAGATCATACATTTTCACGATGATGACGCATTTGGGTTCAAATATTGTTTTGCGATTTCGTACATAGCATTTTGTGAGCCTAAATCCAAGTTAACAGGAATAATTGGGTACATGATGAAAGGGATGGAATTTCAATTGCGAAATTCTATACAAAAGAGAAAAAATCAGAAAGTGGGAGCGACTAAACATACATGTTTCGCTCTATAAACTAAGTCATAAAAGAGAAAAAACTGTTGGTTCATCAGGAAAAGAAGGGTACCACATTACCCCTCATAAAAGACGATGAATGATGGTATAACTTGTTTGAAATCAAAGATAGAATAGCAATTTCAAGTGTCATAATAACATCAAGTTTTATGGAGTGGTCACGCTGGAGAACCTATTTGACTCTGCAAATAATTTTGACATTGGAAATTTGCAAAAATTAGAGAATACAAGTCTAGATTTACTGCACAAGATACATCAGAGCAAGTTTTACGCGAAAAAAAGTTATGTAATCGAAGCAAGACAACCGGGTGAATGGAAACCAACCGCACACAAATAAGAATGAAACATAGTTCGCTCACTTACAAACTCGTCTCGATCTCAAAAACTTGGTTTCGCAGCAGACAAAAAGTGAAAAATGAAAGGAAAGCAAGAATTGCACAGTCACTGGCTTTCACATAACACACACAGAAATGTCACCCGATATTTGTCAAGAGAAGGTTACGTAGGTTTGAAAGCGATGAGCTCAGCAAGTGGATGGTACGAACTGTTTGGAGATGAGTTGCATTGTAATATTACTGCAAGTACTGTTTGCTCTGAGTTATGGGCAGCAAGGGCGATAAATTCTTAGAAATCAACGAGTGTTTAGCGTCTTTGCTGTTCTCCCCTTCTCATTCTGAAGTTAAATGGTTATTTGTATATAAACATAGACTATCCTTTTGATTCAACTGGCTTGGCGGCAGGAAGGCGAGGCTTCGTGACCTAATTAAGGCTACATAGTGATCAGAGAGCACGCGCGCGAGAGAGACGCAGACTGCGTAGCGGGCGCGAGCGGCCTTAATGAGGTCACAAAGCACCGCCTTCCAGCTGCCAACCCAGTTGAATCAAATATTACATTACCCGCTGTTACCTAGCGTAATAGAGTTGTAAAAATATCTAATAAAAAATGAAAACGATTATTCACACTCGTTTGTAACCATTTAGACTGAGAAAGAGAGGAAAAGCACGGAAGACGTGGAATTTGCAAACACATGCCGTGAAATATCGCGCAAAATGTGTAGTGGACACATTCGGTTACAGATGACTCGACTGTGTATGCAGTGGATACGAATATGAAATGTTAAATTCACCGCCCTCCCAGATTCTCAAATTCCATGTTATTGTCATTTTGAGGCCTTCGCTTATTCCTGATTCCGAATATGGGGGGCGTATCGTTACGTGCGGGCTGCCAATTGGAAAACGTCGCGCGCGACAGGCTGCCAGTGACCGCACTCGGAGAATTCAGCCAGCGTGATCTGCAACACATAGTTTCTCAGTTTCTCATCCTTTTTTGGGGTTTGCAGACTATTCTTATATTATTTTACTTAATTATTTGAAGTTCTGCCACAAAAGTTGTAAAATGAGCTGTTAAGGAGGTAAAACACTAACAATATAGAAAAAGCATTGGTAATCTAGTGATATAAATCTGACAAGTTTTCTACACTGCTGCCTCCCCCGCGCAGTTACTGTAATGCCGCGTCGCGACGTTTTCCATTTAGCAGCCCGCACGTAACGAGCGCCCCCCCCCCCCTCCGAATATGAGATCGAATCTGCGAAAACCCCTACAATCTCCGTTTCGGAGAACACGCCCGATTGTCGAGGGTGGATGATGATTGGGCTAAGCAGGCATGGATGGGTGGGCATTACTAGAGGGGCGTTGCCGACTCCATTCATTCATTCATTCATTCATTCATACGCTCGAGGCGTTCGAAATCACAAAAGCCAAGTGTTAGTCACACGAAAACACAACAATAACAAAAAATCACCATGTCATCCCAAGCCCATTCAGGTGACATATAAAGAAATAGTATAGCGATAGTGAAAGAGCTTGCTTAAGATATTGGGGATGTACTTGGGGTCCTCGTGCCTCTTCGTTATTCCAGAGCGATTTTCTAGCTTCCGAAAAGACATTTTGAGCAGCAATTTGGGCACTGGCTTGATAGGAGGTCCTACTATCGCATGATGTCAAAAGTTCAAGATCCCTATTTTAGAGTGGACGGCACTCCAATTTGAGATAAGACGTAAACAATAAAATAGTACATACTATTCATTAGAGACTGTGTGTTGAATATAATATTTCCCAAAAACGATAAACTCCCATTTTGAGCAGCTGAAAAGTAGAAAAAGAATTGCTCTGAAAGGCTCAAGGCTATGGTTCCGATTTCTCCATTATATATTCCTTTCACTGCAAGACATCTTTTCTTTTGCAAAAAAGATGTTGCCAACATATAAAACCTAAGAAAATTATTTCACTAACAGAGTCGAAAGAAATAGTTCATCAACATCTCAAAAGATCAAGTTCAGCTTGCACAAAAGCAGTGTTTTCTTGACGGAAGTGAAAGCTTCCGAAAACACAAATAGCTCTGCAAAACTCTGCAAAAAGCCTGTCACGTTGTGACATCTAATTTGAATCATGAGATATTCAAAATGATTAGCCAATAAATTTGTCACAGGAAACGGTGTAAACGACATGAACGATAAGGCCCGGTTCCATCACATAATGCTTTGAATGTTATGGCATGGCTTATGTCATCGTCAAAGCTGGACATTAAACTTACCTAGCTCAACGAAAAGCAGTGAACGCACTTTGTGTCAGATGAAAAAAAAAGAAATTCTAACAAAAGCCGGGAGATTTTGAGATAAAAGTAATGTTTTCATGACTGTACATTTCAATGATATTTTGTATGTTTCGTTTACACCGCCTATCTGGGCCTTTTGAGCGCGAAATAGCTAGATTTTTCTATTCTGTTCTTGCATCCTTTCCAACTTTACAGTTTCCAAAAACTCTTGCTTACTTTTTGTTAAGTTGCGCTTTTCAAGCTTGGTGGACCTAAAACTCAAGAAGTATTCGAGACGGCCGAATATTGCACTGAAGCGGAAGTAAGTCTAGCCGAATGTTATGGGGCTGTTGTTTGTTATTTAGGAGCAAAGATAGTAGGAATTGTTATCAAAGAAGAAAGAGCGAGGAAAGAATAGTCGAGTTGAAATTCTGATTTTTAAGAGGCGGGGAAGAGAAGAGAGAGAGATTTTGCTCAAAATAAGTGATTGACTCTTTACCACACATACCAGCACCATCGTAAGGTCCACAAACTTGCATAAAAAATTCTAGGTAAATGCTTCGATATTTCAGATTCTGGGACATAATTTTCGTAGTTTTTGAGATATGCTGTATTCTATCACATGTGTTAGAAAAAAGCGATTTTTTGGAATTGTTTGAAAAAGACGACTATACAGCCCCCCCCCCGAAACGAGTCGCGAAACTTCTGAAAGTTACTTATAAGATGCGGTTCATAATTATACGAACACCCTAAATTTTGAAAGTTTTTGGACTTTCTGGCAGAAACTCAAAAAGCCGTTGGTACCACGCGATAGAGCACAGCCGGAAACGGTATACGATCCACAAGAATGGAAATCGATGTCAATTTGAGGAGTGTTTTTGCGCCTAATGCGAATTTTTAGCGGTTCATAATTATACGAACACCTCAAACAAAGGTCCATTTTTCGTTCAAGATTGCAATCTTTTGAGTCCAAATTTTTTGTAGAGTTACAGTAACAAAGTCTGACGTATCTGCTACACACTGAACCCAGTGCAGCTCAAAAAGAGGATCGTTACTTTTTTTAAATGGCTCTAAATGCTTTTGGAGTGATTGCGCTCAAAGAACATACGTTTTTCTGTGGTTTACGCACTCTAATTAGCTTGTACCAAGGCTATGAAATAAAATAAGCTTTTTCGATAGATATTTTGTCTGACGCTTAGAAAATCTATGCGTTTTCGTGCCCTTTTTCAACCAAGTTCCAACTTTATCCTAGAGTTAGCACGATTTCGAGCCTCAAAACCCAGCTCCTCTCTCGCGCAAACATGTGATATGAAGCAGCTGCATTTCTTGCATGATGATGTATCCGTGCCAACGTTTTTGCGTTTTTTGTAGAACTGATCTTGAAGCTATGGAGCAAAAAACCAAATAAAGTTGTGATTGCAATAGTAAAAACAGCGGTTTTGGTGAAATGACGTCTGCGTGGCCAAAACAAGCGCTCAACGCTGCTGATTTTTTTCTAGCCAAATACATAGTCTTGTGAACTTCTACACACCATCTGCTTGTTTCATTGCAAGGCTTGCTAAGCTGAGTTTTGAGGCTTAAAATCGTGCTGACTCTAGGGTAAGGTTGGAACTTGGTTGAAAAACGGCACGAAAACGCATAGATTTTCTAAGCGTCAGACAAAATATCTATCGAAAAAGCTTATTTTATTTCATAGCCTTGGTACAAGCTAATTAGAGTGCGTAAACCACAGAAAAACGTATGTTCTTTGAGCGCAATCACTCCAAAAGCATTTATAGCCATCTAAAAAAAGTAGCGATCCTCTTTTTGAGCTGCACTGGGTTCAGTGTGTAGCAGATATGTCAGACTTTGTTATTGTAACTCTACAAAAAATTTGGACTCATATGATTGCAATCTTGAATGAAAAATGGACCTTTGTTTGAGGTGTTCGTATAATTATGAACCGCTAAAAATTCGCATTAGGCGCAAAAACACTCCTCAGATTGACATCGATTTCCATTCTTGTGGATCGTATACCGTTTCCGGCTGTGCTCTATCGCGTGGTACCAACGGCTTTTTGAGTTTCTTCCAAAAAGTCCAAAAAACTTTCAAAATTTGGGGTGTTCGTATAATTATGAACCGCACTTTATGAGTTATAAAGATGTGCAAGCGACTTGTTAATACTCGTGAATAATATAATTTTTGAAAACATTTAAAAATTCAATTTAGCCTTATAAAAAAAATTTTCGTGGCTGCTGCCACGCCCCGTTTTTCTAAAATATCGGGGTTATGGGCCCGCAAAAATTTCAGGATGCATATCAAAAAATTTTTTGGAGCGCGTAGTTGACGCCAAGCACCTTCATCAGAAACAAAAATTTGTCCCTCCCCCCCCCCCCCCTCCCCCAACGGAAATCCTGGGTACGCCACGGCAAGGTAGCAGAGAAGAATTCGAAAATTAAAAGTACATACCGAGAGTTTCGTTGAATAAAAGTCTTTTCAACTGCGATTGTTATGTAAGCAGAATCAAAAATCGATTTTGTTTGGGCGTTTTAGCATCTTTTACAAATATTTATGACCACAACACTAATATAGTCTGTAGAATCAAAAATGGTTAGCACCCCTAAGATAATCTTATTTTATCCTTCGAAAACCCCACCATCTTCTCCTTTTCTCACGAAAGACCTTGACTTTAAAAGCCCGCTAAACACATTTTTGAAAAAACTGCGCATTGTTTTTCGCCTAACTGGCTGTTTGGGGCGTTCTATCGAAAAACTACTGCACAGTTTGCACACAAAGCATTCAAATACGACGCTTCTTCAGCGCCACTTTACTCAAGGTCATTCGCCACACACAAGTTCATCCAAACAAAGCCAAAGGCCATGAGAGTAAAACCATAAAACGATAAGTTGGGACCAGGTCAGATGAGGTTGAAATAGGAGCAATGGAAAAATTTTCTTTTTTTGTGGATATTGCTCCAAAATGTTACAAGATACAGGGTGTCCCAAAGTAAGTACACACTTTTTGATCGTTAATAACTCTCTTCCCATTGAGTATTTTTCCAAGCTTTGAGTACCATTTAGTAGAGAAGATTTTAATTTAGATTAACAGTATGGAGCGAGTAACCCATCGTTCGTTACTGTAAGATTACGATAGGAACTTCCAGCATACAGAGGCATTGTGAAGTAACCCATTCGAAAAGAAAAGTTCCAGAAAATCTGGAAAGCCGCGAAACAGTGTGTCAGACATGCTGGCTTCATCAGGCAACTATTTATGAGTTTTCAAGGATTTTAAATGGTCCAATCAACATTTTTGAAAAACACTGAAAAAGATCTTGCGGTTTACAAGGCATAACTCATGAAAAGAGCCTTACGGTAAGATGCAGTTTTATATTAATGATCAGCGACTCAGTTTAGCCTAATGTCAAAGTTTTTGGGGAGTTGAGTACCTATTTTGGGGCAATATGTAGCCACTGATGGCTCAAAATTCTTTACAAAGTTCCTACCGTAATCCTACAGTAATGGAGGGCGATGAGTAATTCGTTCAATATGGTGATCTATGATGAAGCTTCCTCTACTGAATGGTGTTTGAAGCTAAGAGAAAGACTCAGTGGGAAGAGAGTTATTGACGATCAAAAAGTTTTTACTTACTTTTGGGACAATCTGTACATACTTGGTCCGGAAAATTGCCGTAAAACAATTACAAAATGCATTAAAACTCTATTTTCCTGCTATGCTTTAATACTACAAAATCAAAACTTTTGATATCGTAAAATCATTTGCACTTTAATAGTGTACTGCACAACGCGCGCAATATCTCACGACTAACGCCTTAGTATTTTGGTGATTTCTCGCAAGTTCTTCGTGTTTCCCCCTCTTTTAGTATTCAAATAGATACAAACAGCTGTGATCTAAGCTTCCAACATTTTTTTGCCATTAAGAGTATTATTTTTAGTGGTAGACAAGTAAACAGTCGTGAGTTACTGCGCCAGGTGTGTAGTTCCATGCTATGTTAAGACTTCTACTTCAGATTCATGATTCTCAGAGGTAAGTAAGCACAAAATAAATCAAAAAGCTCCAAAGTGTGGTCTATAAGTGAAATATTCAGAGCGGATTCGATTGGATTGCTGGATTCCAGAGCAACGAATGGAAAGAACACTCAAAATGACACAATGAACGCCACGCCAACCGTACACGAGTAAAGAAAACCGGTTCCACACTATCCATCTGATAAGCGCCTCAAAACGGTGTTTATATTAGGGTGCACTCTATGTGCACAGAGTAAGTATGGATTGCGCTCGGACGTAAGGTCAGATTAAGCGCGTATCGACAAAAATCGCCCTATGTGTGCAAAGAACAGGGTGGAGTTGAAAAGAAGCGGTTTGAATGGGGCATTGGAGGAACGGCGCGTTAGGTGGACGAGTTGCTGGGTTTGACGAGTTCGCGCAAAGCAGTCGGTCTTGTGCCCGAGCGCAACGGACACTACTCAGCCGAATTGTCCGAGCGAACGACGCTCGCTTTTGTCGACGGTTTTTCCAAATGCACTCTGCGGGCCATGGGAACGAGCGCCGAATTCAAAAAGCTCTCGGAGGACAGTAAGGACAGTGCGTAGTAGTAAGAGCAATGGTGTGTAACTTTCCATCTGAGGCTATAAGGGGGCAGTTTCAATACTTTCTAATCATAAAAATAGCAAGTAAAGAGTTCGTATGTAACAAAAATTTTTTAAAATTCAAATTAGCTCTCTAACAAGAATTTTTCGGGGACTCTCACGCCCTCTTGGTCTATACAAACCATAAAATTTTAAAGGTCCAGTCCCGTTCCAAGTTTGGTGAGACTTCCATGCATAAGTTAGTGCCCAAAGTTTGGTGAGAATTTCAAGCACTATAACAGCGAGGTGACAAGAGGGGTACTACAAAGCGAGACAATCGCTCCGAGGGAGAAATGTTTCTGAGGTCGCCACACCCATGGGGGGGGGGGGGGCAAAGGTGATGAGTTCGAAACTAGCTCAATAGTATCTAGCAAAGTTATAACTCACCCTTCATTGTGATAAATAGGTTTGCGAATTTCTTGGTTTCATCACTTTAGACCACCTCGGTGGGCGACCCCAGAAGTACCAACATTCTATAGCGCTTTTCTCGCTTCAGAGTACTTTTGCAGCGGACTTGAAATGCTCAGTTAGGGTCGCGCAAGTACCTACACCGAGATCTCGCTCATCTCTGACCACGGTGAACGATGTTTTTGTGAGCTCTCGGAGTTCACTCCTACCTCAATGTGGATTGCACACCGCGCGCGGAACCTCACGACTACTTACTAGTGAACTGTAATCAAAGGCAGTTTAGATTTACAAACTGGATGATTATTCGCACCAGATTGTATAACATTTTCCTTTCTCATAATCAAAGATAAAAAACGAGAAGAGAATATAAGAAACTGGCAGTCTGGCCACTGGCCGTGAAACGGGCGCGGTGCGTTGTACATATATCAGTTACAAATGACTAGAGTGTCTAGTAAGCATATACTGATTTTAGCAGTCTGAAAAATCAAGTTTCTACAGTATGGACGAAATATGCTACAGTATAGAGCGCAGTCAAGCAGCACTTGATAAACGTGCAATTGCACATTTTCCAGGATGTCGATGGGGCCAGCTGCTCTAAGTAAGCGGTACATACAATTACGCATCCTCAACAAGTGTGCTTAGACACAATGAAGCCAAAAAAAACAAGAAAGACCAAACCATACCATTATGGCCAACTCCAGGGCCTGTCACAGATCGTTTGAATGCAGACTGGACTTCGTTTTCGGGGCAAAAAAGCAGAGAGGATATTGTTTTGTGGGTCCGAAAAAACAATATAGGTAGGCTCTTGTCACCGTTTCCGAAAAGGGTCAAAGAAAATTTCGTGAAATTTGCAAAAATCAGGGGGATTTCGTTTTACAGAACGTAGGAACCTCATGCGGGCCCTGATCAACTCCATTCTGGAAAGTGTGCAATGGCACACATTAGCACGAAATCCTTAACTATGATCCCACAGTAATGTGATCCAAAGTATCTCACTTACGCCACAGTCTTTTCGGGGACTTAAAGCTAATGCACATAGCCTTGAGAGAAAAAGATGAGTCTTTCATTTCATTTCATTTATTACACGGGACGGATCCCATGTCAGACATAACGATCAAATGAACCATAAAAACACAAACAAAAACACAAAACACAAAAGAATGCATGTGCAAAAGCGTAAAGAAAAGGAAGCTACCTAACTGCAGAAAATGTAAATTAATGTGCAATGTAAGCTCACAAATTGAGGATGGTCCAGTATGGAAATTTCCAATATCAATGATTCAAAAATGCTTTATGTGAGCGTAGACTTACAGAATAATTCGGTATTAAAGACGCTCTTATCAGGGCTCGGCACGAGGTGGCTAGATGAAAATGGAAAAAACGAAGTCCCTCTTGACTTTGGGAGTTTTTACGAAGTCCCCTTTGACCCTCAACCAAATTTCCTCTAAAAACCTGAAAAATTCCCCAAAATCCCCCAAAAAACGAAAGGTCGACTAAAAAAAAAGGTCGCCGTCGCCAATTTTCCGTGTCTCTTCGGTCACAAAAACGAAACCCCCTTTGCTTTTCGTCCCAAAAACGATATCCAGCTTGCTTGTAAGCCACCTCGTGCCGAGCCCTGGCTCTTATATAGAGGTTTCCAAAGGCTCCTTTTTTCAGTGAACATGAGAACTTCGTATCTTTTAGATTCCATTTAATGACCAGACCATGATTTCATAAGCCTTTATTTGCCTCTTCAAACGAGAAAATTCTAGAAAAACTGTCAAGTCCATCTTCTTCTTCCAAGTACATTCTCACGAGCTTCGCACAAAAAGATTTTCTCAGCAGAAGAAAAAAAAGGATAAGGATCATTGTGCGAGAAAATGGGGCTTCGAGGCTCTTTGAAATAATGTCTTAAGTCACCTCTTTGAGAAAAAGAATTCTGAGACTTTGATGCGATTAGCACAGCATGCAAGATGTTGAAAAAGGAGACTTTGATAAATGTGGGACAATGTAGAATGGGGAAAATGACTCTTACTATTTTCCCAAGTGAAAAAATCTTCGATCTTCGATTACGATCGATGTACTCGAAAGTACAATCCGCTCGAACAAGAACTAGTTTCTTCGAACTGAGAGTGCTGGCGCTCCGCATTGAGCCTCGGGAGTCCAAGGACTAAACAACCTTAGGTTGCGCTGTGCAAAACATCTACAGGCAAGACTGGAATGGAGCTGGTTCTGTGCCAGCTCCTCCTTCCCCCCCCCCTATCCGAACCAGATGTGTACGTAGGGAGTGATACGGGACGAATTGTGCGAGTCATACTGTTTGATAACGACCACATCTACAGGAATGGCGAAGGAAAATACACACACAGAGAGAGACCCATAAGCACATATGGGACTGGAAGTGTCAATAAGAAAACTCGAACAGGGCTATTTGGACGAGCTTACGGTGCTGTGCCGCATGCGGGCCGTTATGAAGTACAAAACGTTGATTTACGACATTATAAGAGGCAATGTGTCTAGTCCTATTGCTTCATAGAACATAATGGATGAATAGACATATTGAAGGAGGAGAACGGGAGCAAAACGAAGGGGTGGGGGGGGGGGGTAGAGAGGAAAGAACGAGTTTGGCGAGGACAAAGTTTAAGCATAATTCTTTAGAGTCATGGCTTCCATCTCTGCACTCCTTCCCCCTCCCTTAAAAAATGGGTGAATAGCTTCAACGTCAAAACACACTAACTCACATATGAATGCGATTTGTGAGAACAATGAATACGAAGTTATTGACTAGCAGGTTTTTAGTCGTTTTACAACTTTTTGAGCTGGTAGATTTTGAAAGTATTGCGTTACCTCAGGTAATTTACAAAGTGAAAGATCTGTATGAAGGAGACACGCTTAATAGCAAACAAGCGAACAAATGCATTATCGAGAAAAGTTTGTGCATTGTTAAAGTTGTGTAACTGACAGCTATATTGCAAATATCTTCAAGTTGGGAATTCTAATGAGTAAAGCTCAGTGCTCGGCGCAGGTGGCTTATAAGCAAGTTGGATATCGTTCTCGGCACAAAAATCAAAGGGGAAATCGTTTTTGTAGCCGAAAAATACGACGTTTTCTCAGTCGTGGTTTCTGTTTTTTTTAGGATTTTTTACGTTTATGGTTCATGGTCAAAGGGGCTTCGCAAAATTTTGGGAACAAGGGGAACTTTGTTTTTTGCATTTTCGGAAACCCACCTCGTGCCGAGCTCTGGTAAGGCTTTCCAAAACACTTGCGTATTTTTGGAAAAAGATTCTGTTGGACTGGGAAAACATATTTAATCTGAAATTTTGGAAATCTAATCTAACAAATTTTTCTTTGGAATGCCCAATGCGACTACGACGGCGCAATCATACTGATTGTTCTCATCGAGCAAAGCAAAATTGTGGTGCAAGAAGAAATGTTAGAAGATTTTGAGTAAGGATTTGAAGTTTTCAGTAGATAGGTTACCTTTTGCTTTACTCTAGCATCTGCAACGTTACCAACCTCTACATCACCAACCTTAAACTTCCAAAACTTTACTCAAAGAAAGATTTTCACAAAAAAAAAGAAAACTATCTTTGAATGGTAAATCTATGGAAGAACTACCGTTAGCAAACCAACAAACTTCAATTACCTAGGGCAGATATACAATTGGATATTATATTGATAAGCAGAAGAACTTCAAAGAATTTGTGCAGGCACGAACCTTCCGAAGTATACTTTAAAAGATTTTTACAAAAACTAGCTTTAAATGGTAATCACGGAAACCATTTCCTCAACATACAAACAAATTCTCATTATCTGGTGCAGATAGACAATTGAATATTTTCTTACTATAAGAACTTAGAAAAGAATTTATGCATACGCTTCGTTGAGCAGTATAAAAGCCTTGGATGGCAAACGCACGAGTCTTATAGAACGGGTGCCTCGAGCACTTGGTCGAAAAAAACGAACTTATGCAGCAGCCTCGTGTATCCTATTCAACTGTGTGGGTAAACTTAAAAAATGTGAAAAAAGAATTTTCATGCTAGCTTTGCTTCCCACAAAGGCAATCTTCTTGCAACGAACAAGCCGGCCAGTCAGCTGCAATAACGCAATAATTGCGAACTAATTCGGAAGTTGCTGAAGTGCAATTATATAAGCCCAATCTTTCCTGGACTTTTTTTGCTTTTGGGCCGTGGTCAGGGAAGTAGGCTATTGTGAATGTGGAAATTTTGCAAGGCCTGAGTTTAGAAGGTTGAAATGAATCCCGAAAATTTTCAGTCTTGTGTGCGTTCAGTACGCAAAGAATGCCATAGAATCATAAACCGCTGTATCTATATTTGAAGCGCAGTAAATAAAGAAAAGGAAAAGGTCAAAGTTCATGAGGAGTGCCAGATGGCATCGAATTTTGTAGGAACTGAAGCAGACGATGAATCGAATATGAATCATAGAAAATTCTTTCACCAATCATTGAATCATAGCGAAGTTCCCGTTGCATTAAATCAGGAGCAATGTCAAAATCGCTTTTCCCCATGAACAGAGGGTGAGAAAAAATTTTCGTAATTAAGTTTGAAGATGAGCAAAAAGAGAGAAGGGAGAGAATTTACTAACGGGACTACTAATAAGCCGTCCGATATTTCTTTTGCTCCTTAAATAGGCTTTAGGGTACCATACAATACAATTAAGTTTTACAAGATAGCATCCAAACATTTAACAAAATTGCTCCACATAAGCCAAAAACTAAAAACATCCAAGTGCTGAAAAATCCAAAATTGATAGCATCTCCTTTCAATAAATTTTCACCAACATCCCGCTCGCCCGTGTGCAGCTTATTTTTTTCAGAGATGAAAAAACAATAAATTTTCTGGTTTCAGCAAACTTGGGCTGAACACTTGCTACATAGACAGTTTCATTAAAAAACAATTGTATTTATGGATCTTCAGAATCTTGCAAAGTTTACAACAGAAAAAACCCCAAAAAGACAACATCCGTAATTCTGACCCACTTTGACTTAAATGCTTGTTTCAATTTTGAGAAGTGAAAAAAAACAACAAATTTTCCCGATGCCTAGAGTGTATCCTTAGTAAGTATAAGCCATCACATTTTCTGACGGACATTTATTCTCGATTTTTTTTCATGATATTTTTCAAGACTTTGGCTTCCAGCTTTATAAGGAATAACCTTCACGTGAAGGTTTTCAGTTTTATCTTGTAAGGCTCACTTTGCTCCAACGAATGGCGCAAAACATATCTAAGGCATAGAAATAATATCATTTACGAAGAACATTAGAAGTTTGAAAATGAGACAAGCTAATAGATTATGCAAAAAACTATTTCTGTTATTTGAAACACTCCAGCTCAGCAACGAAAAAAGACTCAACAGCGGCTGCTAAATATTCGAGGTCGACAAGAGGACACAACTCAATCGAGGCACACGTCGGTCAACTCAATGACCGTTGACAATTGCCGAGTGTCACGTCCCGAAAAAAAATTGACGGATCCGATAATGCACACAAGGACATATGATTCCAAATGCAGTAATGCGCGAATAAGGGGTAATTTGAAAACCGGTGGACATAGCGCAGAGACGATTACATTATTTGATAATGGAGACACTTTGGGCACCAACGGCCCACAACATCCGAGTGGAGCCAATTCTGCCCTGCATGAAAAAAAAGAGGAAGAACGGCATTGCTGGTTTCCGTCAGAGCTCATAAAACTTGTGTCGCGATGAAAGAAACTAGATGGAGGCTATAAAGTCGAGAACGATCAGTTTCCAACAGCGATGCTTTGGGTCATTTAGATCCAACCTAAGGAACCCGCAACAGGTTACGCAAAAGCTTGTACGGGGTGAGCTAAGTGTTTGGAAATATTGCGGTACTTTAATTGACGAAACTAATACTTTCACTTTAAGATTTATGCCAAAGACTTCTGCAGTCTCCTAAATGCAATTTTGCGAGATAAAGAATGACGGTTTCTATATGCAAGAATTTGATCAATCACCTATTTTCTTAAGCACAAAAGCACAAGCACTCTGACTTGTTAGCGGATGTTGAGACATTCTTATGCCAAAAATCAATAAATCAATAGAATGGCCCAGCGAATCGCCGCAAAAGGAAGCCCTAAACATCCGCCGGGGTCGAATGCATATGTGTGCAATCGGTTCAGCGCAAGCGTTTCTATAACGAACGAAAAACTAAAAGAACATAGTTACAAAGTTTGAGTTCTACATAAATACTAGTGAACCAGTAATCTAAAGCTGCTATTTGCAAGAGCGTTCGCCTCGGGACCGCCACGCGCTTTCCCGCTATTTGCAAATTTTTGAATTGCGCTTACGTTTCTCTATATATTATAATAGATCTTTAAATATTAGATTAGATAGATTAGATTAGATATATGATGGCCCGAAAGTTCGCCATTTTCAAAATCCATAACTCCCGCTTGGTCCAGCCGATTTGCGTGTTTCCATGTTTATCTGGAAGAACAATTCATTCCTTTTATAGTGGTACCTTATCGGCGCTCTTTTGAGCATACACTGCGTAGATAGAAGCGTAATAAAATCAATCTGTTTATGAATTTCTTGTGTAGGGTCATAAAAAAATCTGAAAAATCGAAGTGGTCGGTATTATAGGTGGTTTTACCACCTCTTTCTAATAGTGCAAAGTCTGAGCTGATTGAGCGTCTCTACAGAAAATCATGATTTTGCTGAAAAATGCCAAAATAATTCAAATTCGCCCTTTTGTATTGCTTGCTCGAAAATCATAACTTTTCATAGAGGCGCTCAAAACGTCCAGCTCGGCTCTGTAACTGAACTTCGGACAACCCTCATTCATCAGTCTGGACTAGTGAATTTGCGGTCCTCTTCTGAAGACTCGGCAGAAGAGGCCACAACTGATGAGCTTAAAAATCCAGGAGAAAATGCACATGAAGTGTACAGCAATAATCTTATCGCTAAAATAATTGGGAAGGCTTGCATTATCAGCAGAGGTAATATTGAATCCAGCAAGCCACCCTCGTAATTATGATGGAATTTCAAATCTCAGGCATAGTCATAGTCAAGATGGCTGTCTCAGCACACACTGCGTCTATGACCCAGGGAGGTCAGAGTCAGACGGCAGAGTGCTTAGAGATTGGAGACGGCGCCATCCTGAATTCCGGATACGCCGCAAGGTTCGGTTGCGGTCCAAACACGGACGGGCAGGTACCTTCGGGTCGAGAGCAGTTCCAACACGCAAGTGCCCCGCCATCGTCCACCACGACCGCAACCGCCGCACGCCCGCACCACCGGGAGGTCCCCAACCGCCCCGGGACCCACGGGAGACGAGCCCGGCCGACGACCAGGCGCACCCGCGCGCGCGCCGCCGCCACCGTCGTCGACGTCGCCCCGAGACCCGATATACCCCGAATCGCGCCAAGGGTTTTCCGCCCGAGGTCCCAATCGACAAATTCATAGTTCCCCGTGCATGAAAAGTATAAATTTACTCGCCAAGTTGCAAGACATGCAGCCCTGTGATAATCTTGAGAGAGCTTGGCATTCACAACCAAACCTCAGTCAGAGCAGTCAATTATGAGCAGAAGCATGTCTTGCCAATGTCAATCCACTCGTTCCCCATAGTTGCAGCCCGTGACACTATATGTTCATTTAGTTGTGCTGTTTCCGTCGATTCTACAGTAAAAAGCATCCTCCGATAGTCTTCTACACGTTCAGCATGGTTTTATGACGACCCAAACGATTGCTGAAAGCGGATGAATATGGAAGGATGTGGCAGAGACCAATACAAAGAGCTAAGAATGATCTTTTACAGACAGAATGGATTTTGAACGAGACATCCGCAATTGCTGCATGGTGGACATCCGCGATTTCCTCGAATGTGCTCCTTTATGGGTCAAAAGTGCTCGTAGATCGTGTGAAAATGCAGGCCATTCTGACCAGCAAGGAAAGTGATCTAAGCAATATCGAACTGAGAATCCAGCGTCTCGAAAAGGTGAGAAATAGAGCCTAGAAACTTGTACGGCTGACATTGATATTGAATTACTCGGAGTGTATATAGATGTTAAGGTGTTGCACATTGGACGTCACAATGATGATGGAGAAGCAATGGTGGAAAGCGAGTCGGAAACCGAAGGATCGGACATTGCAGCCGGAGAGCAAGACGATGCTGAAAGTCTGTCAGATTCTGGTGACGAAGCACATAGCTCCTCCATGGATGTATAGTCAATAATGTACAAGCTAACATGGTTTCCAGGCGCATTCCAATAATGTATACTGTTATTGTATCATTTATCACTGCATTGTCATTGTATATTGTTCGCTCTCTTGCCAGCTACATATTATGAACCGAAAGTTCTGTCGCAACATATTTGAAAAATCGTAATTTCTTCCTGTCACGATAGTCTTGCATGGCAAAAATAGAACTAGGAAGAGTAACTCATGTACTTTCTAATGGCACCTTGCCTGCTCTTCCCTACTCTTTGACTGCAGCGATAAAAATGGGAAAAGAAATCACTTCAGGTTCGAATTTTGAGGCAAGCCCGTTAACAATTCCAAAACTGTGCAATAAAATCCAAAAGAGTCAGTAACCTAGTTTTTTGATCCCCTCTTTCTAGCTGAGCAAAATTCGCGCTGATCGAGCTCTTTTTAGAAAAAGCTACGATTTTCGAAGAAAGCCAAAAATAGGTTTCTTTAAAAAATCGATTCTTAATCATTTTTCCCATAAATCAGAACTTCGCAAAATACAGCTCGACCAGCGCGAATTCTGCTCTTGTAGAAAGAGGGGATTAAATAATCTAGGATACTGGCTGTTATGGATTTTATGGCGTATTTTGGATCTTTTAACGGGCTTGTCTCAAAATTCCAAAGCTGAAAGGATTTCCTTTTCCCATTTTTATCTCTGCAATCAGAGCATAGAAGAGAGCAGGCAAAGTGTCATTAGAAAGAACATGAGCTACTCTTTCTATTGATATTTTTATCAAGCAAGACGATTGTGAAAAAAGGAAGCTTTTTGAAAATGGTGCAACAGAACTTTCGCTTCAACCTAATATCTTTGATAACTCTGGAAGCTAATGAAGCGCAGAAGCCACTTCTACATGAAGCAACTCTTTTCCATAAATCTTCTGAATGAATTTTTGCATTGCGATTAACTAAACTCAAAGCAGTTGTGAAACCAATTTTTTTCACTTTGTTTCGCGTATTTGTATCCACGATCGATTAAAGTTTCCAGCATATGGCAACTTATGCACTCTATGAATTTTACTCCAGTGTATAAAAAAACCTCAACTTGTCTCCAGATAAACTTTTTGCTGCTGATTCTTATCAGGCGTTTACTTTAGAGATACCATTCAAAACCACCTTCGGGCTTCACAAATGTCATTCGAGCTATCGGTCAGTGGTGTGAAAGCTCGCTACAAAATCTGGGCTATTTCCAAGCTCTGAGAGCTTCCTAGGCGATTACTTCAATCTGATGATAATCTTGCACCTGAGTCCTTCCCTATTTACCTCTTTACAGCGTCAAACCTGGATGAAGAAAAGGTTTTAAGGTGGTCGATCTTTTCTTTCAAATACAAGTACATGAACCTCGTGGTAACGATTTTCTCATGGATTGATAACACCCTAGTCTTGCTGGACGTTTCCAGTCGTGATTTCTGCTCCCATGGGACCATTGCTCTCGTTCGCAACTTTTCTTGATACTAGGTTGTTCAAAACGTTCAGATGAAAGTTGGGCTACTTGTTCTATCTTATGGATCAACTGAGTTCGTAGAGTATTTATTTTTGTCGCCGTTTTTTTATGAAGCGGTTAGTTCACGTTTAGTACGCTCTATTCTTCAAGATTATTAATGAAAGATACCCGCCAAAATCGTCCTCTATGGTGAATAGGCGATTTCGTAGCAACGTTTAATTTTCCCGAGCTTCTTTGGGCAGAGCTTGATAGCTGTCCGTCATTCTATAGGTTGTGCTAAATTCTGATGACGAAAATTCTCTTTCTAGAACAACATATCCTTAAAAACTTTTAACATGTGCAAATTTCGTGTACCTTTGAGTTGGCATAGTCGGATTGATACAGTGCTGGCCAAATTTATAGGTTCACTCTAAGAAATGCCATAACTCACTCTGTTGTGAATGAAATTTTCCAAAATTTGGTACAGACGTGTTTTTACCAGCCTACTATCAGTCTACAAAACGGTTCTCGTTTTCGTTCGATTATTCAAGAAAAAATTAGAAATATAAAAAAAAGCAGGCTTGAAGGCTGGCCAAAATTATAGGTCCACCTGGAGTTTTTACTGATTGAAGCACTTCTTGGCTCCCGAATTTTTTTAGGTAGGCACACATCCAAAAACGTTAAACAGCTGCATTGGTCAAGCTGTGTCATACTTCCAAAAAGAACTGATTATCTGCTTTTTTGCCTTGAAGATGCACTCACATGTATTTCGCTCCACAAACCTGCGTTGAGTAAGAAATTCTGCAGTTTTTCAGCTGGATCGGATGGGACGGGGTTTCATCTATCTTCCGGATGCTTTTTGACGTGAGCATTGAGGAAAAAATCCGACTTTTTGCTGCTGAAGCAATTCTGACATCGGCTTAATCGGCAGAGTAAGCCTCAGTTTCTGCCCCAAAACCCTTTATGCATTGTCATTATAACCTTAAGATATTGTAGAAGCATTTTTTACACAAGAATAAAGCTGTTCGCCATACTCACAAGTGTCCACAAAGCTGCCTTGCTTCTTTTTCGAAACATGAGTTGTGTGTGCAACGTAATAATGGTGTTACGCGATCCAAAATAGCTTTCCAAGTGCTACCTCACTCAGATTTTTGACAGTAATTATTTACTAGATAGTGGATACAGCTTGTAGTGTATGTTAGCACATGATTCTTCTGAAAATTTTGGTCGGAGTCACAAGTAGCTTTGGTGCTTGTCGTAATCAGTTTCTGCAGAGTGATTTCAGTAATTATACTCGAATGCTAGGATCTCTAGAAAATTGTAACTATGGTATACGGACTCCCCTTCATAGAAACAATGCCTTTACTTTACTCAGTGTTTCTGAGAACATAGTAAAAGAAGTTTGAAGGCAGAAATTTGAGCTCAGGATTGCAGTACGTCAATGTCAGATTTGCTTCAGCAGCAAAAAGTCGGATTTTTTCCTCAATACTCACGTCGAAAAGCATCCAGAAGATAGATGAAAACCCGTCCCATCCGATCCAGCTGAGAAACTGCAGAATTTCTTACTCAACGCAGGTTTGTGGAGCGAAATACATGTGAGTGCATCTTCAAGGCAAAAAAGCAGATAATCAGTTCTTTTTGGAAGTATGACACAGCTTGACCAATGCAGCTGTTTAACGTTTTTGGATGTGTGCCTACCTAAAAAAATTCGGGAGCCAAGAAGTGCTTCAATCAGTAAAAACTCCAGGTGGACCTATAATTTTGGCCAGCCTTCAAGCCTGCTTTTTTTAAAATTTCTAATTTTTTCTTGAATAATCGAACGAAAACGAGAACCGTTTTGTAGACTGATAGTAGGCTGGTAAAAACACGTCTGTACCAAATTTTGGAAAATTTCATTTACAACAGAGTGAGTTATGGCATTTTTTAGAGTGGACCTATAAATTTGGCCAGCACTGTACTCTCGCGATACAAACATTAGCCACAGCAAGAAATTGCTTCTGGTGATGCTTCGGACACTTCAACGAAAATTCGACACGCTCCTGGCTATAGGGTTTGAACTCCACCACTACATTATTCTCTTCTTCATAACGGCTGACCTCCTTGGTGTTGACTGAGAGAAAATGCCTAGAAAAATTTTTCGCATTGACATTTCCTGCGCATTTCGTTGTTTGACAACGCTTGAGGTGGCAATCAAGCGCCACGATACTACCGAAGTATTCTCCCCAAGCCGTGCCAGACGAGTAACCTGGAAACGATGAGTCTAGGACCTCGTGGGCGGACAAAAGCAAATGTATTTTACAACAGTGAAAAGTTGGTAAACTCGGTCTCACAATCAGGTCAATACTGAAAAAAATTTGTTCTATCTAATGGCTACAAATTAGGCAGGAAGTCCCCAAAACTTCTCATTCACCTGTATTGTGCCGAAAGTTGCTCCATCGCGCTGCACATTATCTATGCAAAATAAGCAAAAGTGATATATCAGGACTTCTGAACATCTGGGTTGTCCCATAAACCTTTTATATCCGAATTTTCAGCAACACAGTTTCCTTATATTCCTACAGGATGCGGAGCCCCATTCGACAGATCAAAGCAAGCTCTACATAATGACGTTTGAGGTCACTTCGCATCAAATCTGATCCGCATTGAGTTTTTAGCCAAAACAAATAAAAAATCAGAATTTCCGATAGAACAAAAATAATCGTGTTTCAGTTTAACAAAACTTCGAATTCCCTACTTGCTCAGGCACATACCCTCCCCATCAATTTATACATACAGTTGCTGCATTTTCCTGATGACTAGAAGTCAAGAAAAAACCACGAGCTTGATATTTCAATTGTTTCTCACTAATTGGCTTAGATAATGGAAACTTTTTCTTTTACGTCCTTCGGTCTTGCTTCTACCAGAAAAACTATCAAGCCTTCAGATTTTTATTGTTCCCTGTATCAACGTCACTGTAATCGCGCAGAAGACAGTTAAAGAAGAAACTCCGAATTTTTTTGCATTTTAATTACTTATGTAACATTATGCCCCCTCTCATGGCAGGGGACCACCTAGAAAGGTTTGATTTACGAGCAGTTTTCTTCGATATTCTGCGCAAGAAAGAGCATCAATATCGTTGCTGTTAATTCTGGAGAGAGTACTTCTCGACTAGCGAGGAGAATCATTGCACTAGCAAGACTAGCACATTCCCCATCACTCCAACGGATTACGGTAATCTGCCTTGCCAAGAATAGGTTTTTTCTTAATTACAATTTTCTCTACCATTCCGACACCTGTCTCTTCGTTGTTCCCTGAGAATGATCGGCTGAGTTTCAGCCCTGACCTACTCCAACGACTAAAGATAGAAGAGGAGAAATCCCTGGTGGAAGAAACCCTAGCTGATCCACTGGTGATCCTTCTAATAAGCATAAAGAATGATCTAATGACGCTAGAACGAACTCGTCATCCGGTGCCGTGGCTGGAAGAAGTTATAAATCTTCCTTAGTGAATCAGCAACGAAGCCCTATGTAAAGTCTTTACTTTTTCTTTTCATTGTATTGAAACGCTGAGCATGAATAAATAGTCAGATAGATAGATATCGTTCTGAACGTTCAGTTACTTCCAAGGATCGAACATAGGATTTTCACAATATTTATGAACTGTCCTATAAATGGTCGCTCAACGCTGCTTTCCTCAGGAAAGGGAACAACCCACTGACGAGCACTCGGGGCGAAAATTCATTAGCAAAGGATTTTTTATCTCCATCTTTATTCCTAGTCTAATGCAACTTTGCCATTAATCACAAACGCAATGACATTAGCATATCTACGAAACCTTTCAATCACTAGCCACTATACTCACATCATCCTTCCTTCCTATAATAAGATTATCATAATCAGCAAGTGATTTACATGATGAAAGAGGCTGACTGAAAATAGACTTCTTAGCTTGAATACGATGATGTTAACCATTCTTAACATGAAAAGATACAATGAAAAAAATTACAGTGTATTATTTTTTCCTGCAATTATGTGCATATAATAGGGCCAGAAAAGAGACGGAGGCTTCGCGGGAAGGAAGAGCGAAATCTTGGACGTGGTTTATATGAGCAAAAATGTGCAAATATCTTAGTGTTACTTGTGAACAAATTTTAGATATTGAAAACTCAAATTAGCTGCGCATAAAATTTTCCGGGTTTTTGAAAATCAACCCAGTATCTAGATTAAGTTGCTATCGGCATGTGCTACACCCTTTTCGTTAGCATTTGGAGGTTGTATGTCTGCGAAAATTTGAAGGAGGATCCTAAACCTTTTTTGAAGGATGTGAATAACCTCTGCTTCCCTCTTTCCCTTTTTCCAAAAAGAAATCCCCGACATCTACTGGCGCAAAATGATGGCAGAATACGGAAACTATGAAACGATGAGTTTTTAATGATGAACGCGTATGTTGAAAAAGTTTCATTCTCTGCACGTAGACTGAGCAGCTTAAAATTAGCGCCATCAAAGTAGTGCTCGAAATTACTTTCTTTGTGAAAACATTCTATTTCGAATATTAGATAGCATCACCATCATGGATATTTCCATTAGAATTTCTAATTCGCATTTTTTCAAATGCATGCACACGATAAAGATAGATGATGAATTCATCTGTGATTTTCTAAAATATCTAGCAATTTCGAAGGACTTTCATCATGAGATAGGCGAGATATACAGGGTGTCCCAAAAAAATGTATCGAACGTTTGGTTGTTAATATCTCTCTTCTAAAAAAGTCTTTTCTCTTGCTTCAGGTAACAATCTGTAGAGCTGGCTTCAATTTAGATTTGCATTATAGAACGAATCACTCTTTTCTTCATTACTGTAGGATTGCGGTAGAAACTTCAAAGAGGGTTTTGAGCAATGAAAGGACATATTTTGCCTCAGAAAGGAAACAAAGCAGCCTAAAAGCTTTCACACTAGGCTAATTAGAGTTGCTGATTATAACTGTAAAGTTCCCAATTTATTATGATGTTTCATTGAAGAGTTATGCCAGGTAAGAGGTAGCGGCCATTTTTTCAATGTTCCTAAAAAGTGCGCTTACACCGTTTAGAAAGCTTCGCAATCTTGAGAGTAGTTGAGTGTTGAACTCAGCGTCCATAAAAACCCTATTACACAAGTTTTCACAATTTTTTGAAAAATTTTGAAACGGCAGCTTTTTCCACATTGACTCCATATGTTTCAAGTTTCTACCGTAATCCTACAGTAATGAAGAAAAATGGGCGATTCGTTCTATGATGCAAATCTAAGTTGAAGCCAGCTCTACAAAACGGTACCTGAAGCAAGGCAAAAGACTTCTTGGGAAGAGAGATATTAACGATCAAACGTTCGATACATTTTTTGGGACGCCCTGTATAATAGACGAGCTGCAAGATTACAAGGAAATTTTCACGTGTTCTTCGAACTATTAAAATGGACACAGCACGAATATGCTCGAAGGATAGCTTCCACTGGTAGTAAGTTGGAGGTAAAGCACTAGGTCAAGGCTTAAGTAGTAAGAACTCTCTGCCCACTATTTCAACCTTTTCGCACTGAACCGTATTTCCAGCTATGTCAGACTGATTTTTTTCGTAAGTGCTTAGAAAACCCTAAAATCGCCGTTTTCGCCATGAATAATTTTCAGCTAATTTCCAACCATTTTAATTCAAAGTTCTGTGGAATATTAACATAAAAACAGTTCAGTTCATAAATGCACATTTTTTCACGCCTTCTCCAACTAGTCTTTCGGGGCTTCTCAAGAAAGCTTTCAATATTCGAAAAAATTGATAAGATAAAAATGCATCAAACCTTACCCAGTTTTTTAATTTGAAGCGTTTGATACTCGCCTTTGATGTAAAATATTCAAGCGTTAATCGCTTCAAGACATCATGATTTACAATTTTGGACACTGTTATGCGCAATTGTAGAATTGGAGGGTAGAAACCTTGAGAGTAAACGGTTATTTCAACACTTGAAAAGATTCAATATGAAACCGTAGCTGCTGGAAAGAGAATGAAATGATGCATCGTTTACAGTTTATAGCGCTTGTCGGTCAATGATCTAATTGGTTTCATAGATTCAAAAAAAGATGTAGATGTCTTCTTACTTTTGACTCATTTGTATATACATAGTCATGATGCTGTGCTCAATGATAGTTCAACTGTAAACTTGATTCTGCGTTGTAATGCGATAAGCTCGAGCCATACGATACGATGTCGTACACTTATGCTAAACTCAAAAGATCCTGACATACTCATTCATCCAGATAAATAGCTCATTTTCCAGCAGTTAACCTCTTTTATTTTTTGAACCAAAGAAGCGCAGAAACATTTCTCATCAGAAGTTGCGTGGTGGAGCAACCACTTTACGAATCCTACGACAACGCATTTTAATTATTTTTCATTTGTTTCAATGTCGATCGATGGCTTTACTGCCAACTAAGGCATTACAATCAAACTGAGCTTAGCAAACAATACCTAATCACAAAAAACTTGAGATACCATCAAGTCATTTTGAAACAAAGTTTTTACAGCAGGCAATTTTGTACAGTCAACAAGCTTTTGGAACAGTCCATAAACAAATTTTAGCAAAAAATCTTGTCGTTATGGCTTCACAGCAGAATTTTTCCCTAACGAGAAATTCATGTGCCAGATTTGATTAGATTATAGACCATGAAAGCCATGCTGTGTTGAACGGTACCCTTAGGCCCCGGGCAGACTTCACGTGATTTGATCGTCGCGACTGAATCGCGACGAGACAACTGTTACAACATCATTCCATGCCGATCAACTTGCATTTCGGTTGTGATACTTTTCCAGCCCGAAATTTTTGAATGTGAAATGAAAATGAATGGAAATGTCGGCGATTGAGTCGCGACGATCAAATCGCGTGAAGTCTGCCCGGGGCCTTAAACTCAAATTGTCCACTCTGCACAAAAATATGGCGATGGACGCGGATTTTTTGATTCTGGTGAGGTTTGGTGACCTTTTTGACTAATTAAGAGCGGTACTGTAGATTGATTGTTTTGCAAGAAATAGCTTTTAGGCTATTTCTTGCAAAGCAATTGAAGCCCAAGGGCTTTTAAAGCCCAAAGGCTTTAAAAGGGCTGAAAAGTAAGCTTTCAAGTACTTTTCAGTATTTACCTTGAATTGCAAAAGGTGTGACCCAAGTGAAGGTTGAAGCCAGACTTTAAAACCTTTCAAATGCCTGAACAATCGGATCTCAGCTCACAGAAATCCTGCGTACCTCTAATTTGCAAAGGCATACACATACTTTGTACATCAAACAGTTATGTTTACTTTCACCAAATTTCTCCATGTGCAGAAAACAACAAAAAAAAGGACCAAAACCACGAAAAACCTAGAAAAGCTCTTATTTTGGGAGAGCGGGGGGGGGGATGGGTATGCCAAATTGATATTGTTCGAGAAAAAGCTCATGAAAAACTGCAAATTTATAATAGCATGTACAAAGATTCATACTCTAAATCTGCCTGCGCTCAGCTTAGCTTTCACAAAAATATGCATATTTTTATTTTCTTGATAGCAATGGAAAAATGCAGCAGTTGCACATATGAAAGCATAATGTAAAAATTACAAACCAGGCAAGTTAGAAGTACGTGAAAAAAATTTCGGACAAGGACCTGGTTTTTTTATCAATTTTTTTGAGCATTCGGATGTTAAGAACTATAACTTCAGATTCAACTTTAAGCTTTGCGCGGATCACACTTGGTGAATGTTTGAACGTATCTGGTAAAGACTGCTTTTGTTCACCATGAGGTGTTTACCAAGAAATGGCTTATTGCGTTGAAAAGAAAACTTGAAAAGACTTATAGGATAGCCTTATATGATCCGCCTTTCATTTATGCACTATAGTGCACTAGAGTATTCATTATTCTACATTTTGCGTCTCAGTTTTTACAACTTTTTTTGCACTAAAGATGATACCGTCTAGGATATCTTGGAACTGACATTCAAACTTCTAGAGCTAATAGCTTGGACTACAGGCGGACCTATGTAGGATTACGAGGTGGGCGGAGTCATGCTTCAAGCAGTCATGGCGCCTCTCGCATTATCTACACTCGTTCTATTATTATTCTGTGGAACCATAGCTTCAGAAATTATCCAAAAGTAAGTTCATGTCATTTATAATCTCATTTGAATAATCACGAATCGTAAAATTTAACTTTTCAAAAAAAAATCTCTGTCCGCACATTTTCTACTTGAGATTGACTGTTGCACTCTTGCTTAATTATGATAGATCCTCACATTCGTGCAAAACTTAAAAACAAGGGCATCTGCTTAGATGCCCTGAGCTCTAGCCCCCCCCCCCCTCCTTAGCTCTTAGGTTGATTCCAAACCTTCCCAAGGATTATACCATGGAAGTTTCGGAGTATCGGAATGTTTTTGGGTAGATACAAATCTTCTAAGAAAGTTATCACCCAACGGTTAGAAATGCATGGAGTAGTAAATAATTTTGCATGCTACTTGGAGTAGTAAATAATTTTGCACGCAAGACTGTCTCACGTGAAGCTGCAAGGATTCATCATAATTACATAATAAATCCAAAAATTGGCCAATGAAGTAACCCTTAAAGGCAGTGTCCCGGCAGATTTTGCGTTTCCATCTTTCTGCATGTTTTGGGCCTTTTCGACCCAAAGACCCCGAAAATGGGCTTTGAAACGGGTAAAAAACGGCTTTTTCGACGCATTCGACATGGCAGCGGACGAGAATTTCAACGGAAATTTGGGGGGCCCTGGCACGAAGACCCTGCTGCCTGTAATTTTTGCTTTGGATAGCACGCACAATGAGAGAGAGCAGTCGTGGGGTCCCGCGCTGAACGGTAAGCGAAGTCGTCCGAGCTCGCGCCGATTGGGGCTGTGCGCCCCTTTTCAAGGGCTATTTTCTCGGCCGGACTGCGCCTGGAAGTCACTGGGACGACCAGGAACCCCACCATAGCAATATCCCCCGAGGCGCGAATCTGCCGGGACAATGCTTTAGGAGTTTCCTTGGTTGGAAAATTGTCAAAATTAGTATTGTTAGGGCAAAATTAACGACCCGAACAAATCCTTTCATTCTACATATTCGTGAATGTCAGAGTCAGATGTAAATGTCAGATGCACCCACCTAATAACATTTTCTCATTTACTGCCACAAAAGTACTACCAACGAATCAAAATCTTATATATAAAGCTGAATGTCCGTTTGTATGTCTGTATGTCTTTATGTCTGTCTGTATGTATGTACGTATGTTCCGAATAGAAAATTCCATTTCTGAATCGATCGGGACCAAACTTGGTGTGACACCTGCCGCGGCCCGAAGGGTATGTGTGCCAAGCTTGGTCCGGATCTGTTAAGAAATGGAATTTTCTATTCGGAACATACGGCGGAGCCGGGTAAGCCAGCTTGTCAATCATATATTGATGACTCTTCTCCTGCCCCCAATACCAGAACTTGACGTTTGAAGAGAATTTTGAAGCATCTCGTTTAACACTCAAGAAAATTTTCCAAATGCTGCTCGTTTGCACCATTACTAAGTAATGAGTGCATTAATGTTAGCATTAGGGTCGCTCTTCTACAAACAAAATGACGTCAAATTCTGCAAAAGCCCCGCCTACGTTAGGAAAGACTGACGAAAATTAATGGAAAAGCAACCGAGCGTGTAGTAAAAAAAGCCATGATTTGCTAAATCTGAGATAACGTCACAAAAAGTTTTTTAGGGGCAAAGATAGATTTCCTTGTTGAAAGTGTAATTACACATGCATAAGCGGCTCCCCTCACTTTTATGAACGAACTCTTAGTCATGGCAACTTGATAGGTAGGTGTCGGGAAGCCCGAAAAGTATGTCAGATAAATGACATATCATTTTTTGCATGAAATGTGACAGTAGCTTGCCACTTATAGACGTTTTGAGGCCAAAGTGAAGGTTTTGCATACATGAGTTTCAAATATGCTATTCTACAAAAGATGATTTTTATTACTGCATTGACAAGCTCTAAACGCATGCTGATGCATAGTTCTCTCGTAAGAGCGAAAGAGGTTTTAGAATGGAAAATTGTTCAAGACTTCTTACAAATTTGTCATTAATACAGAGATTTTTTTATTTCGCGATACCTACTTTATCTTATTGTTTATGCGCCAGATATTAGGCAGCAATGTTAATGGAAGTTTAAATGTAGCTACATAATTATAGTAAGGGAGAGAAATGGAGGATGCAATGGTAGAGGAGATTTATGTGGTTAGCGGACCGGCGGAGGACCCCTTCCTCCCCCCCCCCCCCCCCAAGGAATGGGTCGCGAAATTTCGAAATTTACTTACATGAGTTATTGAGATTTGTAAATGACTTGTTCATACTTGCAAAAAAATGAAATCATTTTTGGAAATTTTTGAAAATATAAAAGGTCTCGTAAATGATTTTTTGGAAGCGTGGTCAGCACTAAGTATCTATTTCAAAGAAAATTTTTTGACCCTTTCCCTGGATGGAAATACTGGGACTGAGTAGCTAACTAGCTTAATCTTAAATTTTTGAATGATTGCAAAAGCATCACTTAGACTACTTACTTACACCTGAGCTTCCTCAATACAAATATAGGGCTTTTTCCACTATCCAAGAGTTTACCACATATCTCTCAACCTACAAAACGCACACAAACTGTCGCAATTCGATGAACTTTCTTGCCAGGCTGTTAAATATCGCCCACACTTAGCCATTTATTCTTACTTCCTTCATGTATGGGAATTATCCACGGTTGCGATAATATGAGAAAGGAAGTTCTTGCACAAATCACGTCAGATAGTTACCAAACCTGTAGTTCTTGTGTTGATCCTCGCTGCTTCAACTGACCGAACACAAAACGTACCTTTGAGAGCGTGAGAAAACAAGCATATACCAGATGGAAATAATCACACGGGCTGCGAAATGGACTTTCTTTTTGTTAGGGAATTACATCATCGATACAAATGGTAAAATAAGTCAGCTGATCCCTAGGAAGAGAGGATACGTGGACTGAGTGAGGGGGGGGAGGAGGGGGTCCGTTAAAATAAATAAGGATATCACAGTAACTAATGTAGCTCATCAACTAGGTTGCAAAGCATAAATTCGATTAAACGCGATGCAAACTAGTGCTAAATACTCACGTCTAAAAACCTTTTTTCGATTTCAGTACGATATAATTCCATAATCTTCCTCAAAAATACCGCTATCCTCGCACAACTACTCCCAAAAGGAGCATATTCATGCGACCATAGACGCAGGAAATGCGACCACCGCCGCGCCGCGTCTCAAACCGGCAGCTTATTCAGACATAATAATGTCATATCGTAGTGATTATCTTACATTTCTGCTTCATAATTCAAATGTGCCAAAATAGCAAATTAATTCAGTGAATACTTTTTCAGACGATTTAACAACGATTTCTACAAACTACTTTACAAATACCAAGATGGACAAAGGTGAGTATTCTTTATCTTTCTCTCCATAATACGTCGAAACAACATTGAACATACAACGCTCTACGGATTATGCAGTAACTGACGTCTCAATGATGTTCATCTATTACATGCTTCGCGGAATTATAGCCTCAAGGAGAAGCTGGAGAATCACAGTAAGGCCTAAGGCATACCTCAGGCGATTCCAGTCGCTGCGCGATTTGGTACCGGAACGACTGTTCATAAGTGGTCGTCAAAGCGCCTCCTCAAGGCAGGATTTGATCGATTTGCAGCAAGTTACAGAAGCTACGCGTCCATGTGTTGAAGGACCGTGCACGAAAATTTTGAAGATATCTGGCAAAGTGTGGCAGTGCCAGGTCAAGTGAACGTCGCGATTTAGCCGAATCGCGCGAGGTATGCCTTCGGCCTAATGCTCCTAAATACAGGGTGTCCCAAAAAAATGTTTCGAACGTTTGATCGTTAATATCTCTCTTCCCAAGAAGTCTTTTGCCTTGCTTCAGGTACCGTTTTGTAGAGCTGGCTTCAACTTAGATTTACAGTATAGAGCGAATCGCCGACCGCTCTTCATTACTGTAGGATTACGGTAGAAACTTGGAACATATGGTGTCACTGTGGAAAAAGCTGCCGTTTCAAAAATTTTCAAAAAGATGTGAAAACTTGTGTAATAGGGTTCTTAGGGACGCTGAGTTCAATACTCAACTATTCACAAGATTGCGAAGCTTTCTAAACGGTGTAACCGCACTTTTTAGGTACATTGAAAAAATGGCCACTACCTCTTACCTGGCATAACTCTTCAATGAAGCATCATAATGAGTTGGGAACTTTATAGTAGAATCAGCAACTCTAACTAGCCTAGTATAGAAGTTTTCAGGCTGTTTTGTTTCCTTTCTGAGGCAAAATATGGCCTTTCATGGCTCAAAACCCTCTTTGAAGTTTCTACCGTAACCCTACAGTAATGAAGAGAGATGGATTCGTTCTATAATAGAAATCTAAGTTGAAGCCAGCTCTACAAAACGTTACCTGAAGCAAGGCAAAAGACTTCTTGGGAAGAGAGATATTAACGATCAAACGTTCGAAACATTTTTCTGGGACACCCTGTAATAGATTGTTCGGAGATTAATGTGCAGGTTCCTTATTCGATCGCGTTAGAGTAAATATAAAATTGTGGGAAACACATCATTCGATAGAGGAAAGTAAGCTCTACAAGACTGCATTAGAAAAATCGCAGAAATATGTCATAAGTTCTCCTTTCTTAAAACCTTGGCATGTTGATAGTAAATTGTTTAACTTTTTCTATGCCACAACAGGTTTTTATCGGAACTCTTTATTGAGCCTTACGTTTCGGCGGAAAAACGCCGTCCTCAGAGGCCTGAAAGCGATTCAATCACTTCCATCAAACGCTTTATGCGATCAAACGCCTTAACCAACTCGTACGTTTAATTCGTCTAAAGTGATCGGAGTGTAGTGTCCACGCCGAATTAACTTACCAAGAGTTCCGCAGAAAAAGAAGGGAAAATCTGTTGTGGCATGGAAAAAGTTAAACAATCGCAGAAATCTTTATCACGTGAAATTTGAAGGCAAAATCCAAAAAAAAAAACAATTACCAAAAATGCGATCGCCCAAAAAAGTTCTGCGGGTTCCATCTTTGTCAGGCATATACTGTCTTTATCAAACATTTGTACAAGTGCGATATTTTTTCCGCGGTTAAAATTGAGAAAATGAAAATTGGCATGCCCTAGCGAATGCAACGCTGAATCATTCTGGTATAGGTAGTTACTGAAACCTTTAGAAGCAAACATGAATTTCCAATTCCTTTTAAAATTAGTCTCTGAAAAATATTGAATTTTACATTGAAAAAAACGACAAGGGCGATATTTTCGCATTTTTGCCTGTTTTGAAATCTCAATATTAAGCCACTAGCTGGCTTACCCGGCTCCGCCGTATGTTCCGAATAGAAAATTCCATTTCTCAACCGATCCGGACGAAACTTGGCACACATACACTTCGGCCCCGGCGGGTGTCACAGTCCACTTTTCATTATCGATCGATGTCGATTTTACCGATTTTTTTGCAAAATTTGAGCTAGGAGGCTGGAATTCGGCAAGGGGTGTAATCGAGCATGCTGATCACCCCCCCCCCCACGGGAGGGGGGTGATCAGCATGCTCAAAAATGCGATGTGCTTATACATGTGTTTGATGTAGGGAACATATGCTCAACCAAGTTGGAGGTCAGCAGGATCTTTTTGGGTAGAAATCTGATCCTAATCGGGTTCTTTTAGATTTGCTATCATACCTCACGTGATCAAGATTTTTGCGATCATTCTAAAGCACCTTGTAGAATTTTCTTTGCTCTTCTGTCGAATGATTGTTTTGCACATTTTTATATTGAACACTGTGGTCGAACAAGGAACCTGCATTAATTCCCGAAAAACCCATTAGATTACAAGCTAGCAATTATGGACAACATTCACTGCCAACCCACATCTTTA
>CATQJL010000316.1:81164194-81288938 GCA_958299035.1 Cylicocyclus nassatus | reverse complement strand
AAAGCAGTGGTATCAACGCAGAGTACTAGTCTCTTACAGCCTTTTCAAAACGCACAAGCTTTCCTTGCGCGAACTACATTCAATGTCACCGGAGACTTATAAGATTAGGCCGATTGTTAGTTGCGTGGGCGGTCCCGCTGATCGAATATCGTGGTATCTGAACAAAATTGTGAGCCAACTGTTAACGAAAGTACCAGCGCATTTGACCAACTCCCGTACGTTTATCGAACAGCTCCGCAATGCTAAGTTTGATTGGAGCGCAGTGATAGAGTCGTTCGACGTAACGTCTCTTTACACTAATGTGCAGAACGACCAAGCTTTGCAAGCGCTATCGGAGATGTTGGATGAGTATGCTGGCACGATTAATATGTTTGGACTCAGCAAGACAAACGCGATGGCCCTAGTAAGCGAATGTCTGAACTGTAACATCTTCAGATGGTCTGGGACTTACTATTCCCAGATACGTGGGTAAGCTATGGGCCAAAGACTAGCACCAGTTCTTGCCATATGCTTTATGAGTAAGATCGAAGAGCCGGTGTTAGCGCGAATGCCACTGCTGTATTGTCGTTACATCGATGATTGCTGTGTTGTGACATCCACACAGTCTGAAATGGACAAGTGTTACGAGATTTTGAATCAGCAATCACGATACATCAGGTTCACGCGTGAGACACCACACGACGGATGGCTGCCTTATCTGAACGCGCAGATAAAGTTGGCCGATGGCATTGTAAGCACCAAGTGGTACCGCAAGGAAAGCTCCAAAAACATCCTCATTAACGTCAAGTCCGCACACCCTGCATCTGTCAAACGTGCTGTCCTTAGGAATATGTTCAGAACGGCAATGCAGACGTGCAGCGGAGAGGATGAACGGCGCGAATCACGAAAGCTGGCTGCCCAAATTGCTTGCAGCAATGGCTACCATCCCTCACCACATACTCGACATCTAAAAAGTGGTGAGCACCGAGTTGAAAACAGACTTCCACTTTGCCTGCCATTCATCTCCGATAAGATCAGCGCGGCCATTCAAAAATGCATAATTCGTGCACAGCTGCAAGATGATGTTATGTTAGTCAACATCCCAAACGACAACATCAAAAAACAGCTGGTGCGAAATCGGCTCTACGATCGTTACTGTATATCTGAGCAATGCGTTGTTTGTCCGCACGGGAAACTGGGAGACTGCGCAAAGATGGGAGTTGTGTATCAACTCGAGTGTTTGAGCTGCAACGCACGTTACATTGGGGAAACAGGAAGAATGCTTAGCATTCGCGTAAAAGAACATCTTGCAGATAAAAGGCGAAAGAACATGGCTTCAACGCTTGGCAGACATAGGCGCGAGGCGCATAGTGATGAAGATTTTGACATTAAAGTCACGATTCTAACATTTGAAGAGGAGATCTCAGCTAGGAAAACTATGGAAGCCTTCTGGATTTCTGCGAAGAATCCAGAAATGAACAGCAAAAACGAATGTCTATCAATAACCGCTGACTTTCTCCCGTTTATATCATTATGCGAGTTATGTCTGTAGATCATTCATCATCCAAAACAGTATAACTCATTCGTCCGTCGCGACCGTCTCCTTCCGGTACGGACATCTGATGACGAAGCGGTGGTTCCCTGGCATGTCATTGCTTTCGCAATTTTTTGGCAACTAGATTGGGTGAAGGCCGAAAACTGGCAGAACTAGGGGAGACATTTGGTGGGCTGGACTCACTGATGAAACTCAAAACCATTCTAGGCCTCTGACGAAGACGAAAGCGTTGAAACGTAAGGACGTTGATACTGACTAATAAAGGACCACCTACCAACCTGTAAGGCACAAGAAGAACACACAATATATACGAAGAATGCCCAGGTTCAAAACAGACGGAACTTGGAAACTAATAAAAAATAATAATTGCGACTGTAGAATTTTCACACCTTTCTACTATGGGGATATCATTTATTGAACTAGGTAGAGTTTTAGGTCGAGGACTATGTTTTTTTTTTTCAATAAAATTATGTTTAACACCACGTGAATTATTAACGAGGCTTGAATAGGACAAACTTTCTACTCTGGAAACGGGCAGTTGAATCTTTTTCATTTCTGGAGAAGTGGGAAATATGTAAGAGCTATATGATCACTTGCATTAGAGAAGCTCAGGACGTCTAGGGGCAGAGTTTGTCAGTCTGCTTCAATCATTTTTTTCCTTATTTCTAACCATGGGAAAAATACAAAAGTACAGTTAAGTGCTCGATGTGTCAAGCGTATGCTATAAATGAGGAGCTCTTGAGATTTTTTGGAGCCGAGATACGATTTTTACCGAAAAGTTCGTTTTTGTCTGCTATCAGATTTTAGCTCAAAACTTTACGTGGAATACGATTTGTGCGGACCCTTAATAGCCGCCTTGTAGAGCTTGCTTTGCTCTATCGAATGATTACTTGATCCTCTTCAATTCAGAGAAAGTCACAAAAAGACGGTTGTAGCAAAGACGGTAAAAGATTATGGGACAACCTAATAGATACTAATGAGTATATTCAATGGTGATGCAAAACATGGTATCGAAAAAAAACTCAAAAAGATTTTAACAAAAATAGCGGACGAGAATTGAGTCATAGCATAATTTCTGTGTCATCCTTGTTAGTTAGATGATTTGTTTCATAACGCCTGGAAAAGAAAAAGATTTGCTCGAGATCTCGCACCAAAGATCATTTATTTTTGTAGACGTTTCCAGAGTAGAAAGTTTGTCCTATTCAAGCCTCGTTAATAATTCACGTGGTGTTAAACATAACTTTATTGAAAAAAAACATAGTCCTCGACCTAAAACTCTACCTAGTTCAATAAATGATATCCCCATAGTAGAAAGGTGTGAAAATTCTACAGTCGCAATTATTATTTTTTATTACTCGTTATTCCACTGTTACGAGTCATCTTTGCTTTTCATTACGTCGCTGTTTTAAATCTTAGTGATTCTGTAATAAATTAGGTTGTCCGGATATTAATGCAGGTTTTGAATCTCAACCGCATTAAGTCATGCGCTTCTCAATTCTAAGTAGGTTGCCAAACACATTCGATAGAACAAAGCAAGCTCTACAAGATGGCTATTTTGCTTCAGCAATATCTGTGATCCACGACGAGTTTCGAGCCGAGAACTAAAAAGATTCAACTGCCCGAAAAATTGAGAAAAATCGTAACTCAGTTCATAAAAATCCTACAAAAATTCTAACTTGCTCATGTAAACACAATCCACATAGGGTCTCCACATTCGCCGTTGCCGTATTTTTTTTCTCTGTTAGAGATCAAGAAAACGGAAATTTTCGTGCATTTGTCAAAGTAATGTTGTGCCGTTCCAACATAAGTATTTGCATACTAGTAGAAGTACAAACGTAAATTTTCAGCTCTTCACAAGCTTTAGTTCTCGAGAAATGTCGAATACAGTTTTCCCTAGTCATGTGGTCCAAGCTAAAATTCAAATTTCTCGAGAACTAAAGCTTGTAGAGAGCTGGAAATTTACGTGAACTTCTACAGGCTTGCAGCATACAACTACTTATGTTGGAACGGCACAGCATCACTTTGGCAGATGCACGAAAATTTCCGTTTTCTTGATTTCTAACAGAGAAAAAAATACGGCAACGGCGAATGTAGAATGCCAGTGAAAAAGGCGGTGACTGAATTATGTGCATGTAATGCGCTCTATTGCTGCGAAACGTAATGCCTACGGAAAAAGAGCAACACTGGGTCTTCCAGTACTTTTTGTCAATCTGCCCTGAGTATTCCCTGAATCAAACTTCTGGATAATATCAGATAAGTCAATAAGTCTTTTCTCCGTCCACCATATTATGAAGTAGCCTCCGCTTAAGTTCCTTTGATCTAAAAAATTGTGGGACGCTGTGGTGAAGTCTGGTGAAAAACTCGGCTTGGACGGCTGGACGGAGAAAAGATTTATTGGCTCGATTTGAGACAGAATTTACATTTTTTAGAGCAAAATTTCTTTAGCGAATGTTGCCCTACAGGATAAGGACATTTAAAGTAGTTCAGAAGCTTAATTTTCAGTGAGAGTGTTAAGGCACATTGACAGAAAGTACTATAGTGAAGTGCTCATGCACACAGATAAATCGCCACCACTCTTCATTAGCATTACGTGCATCTTTTGCATTATTTAACAACCGTCTTGCCCTAAACGTTATGAAAAATCTTGAAAAATACTGCCATGGCATTTTCATGCGGACACAAGCAGTATGAACCGTTGGAAGAGTCGAATAAATCCGTTAGAAGGATCGATGAACAGATAAAAAAGTTCAGTGGTCTGATCAGTCAAAAGAACTTTGTGTTTGCTATCCTTTTCTCGACAAAGCATTGTGTTCAAGTGCTTTATAATTGTGAAACATTGGAACAGATATGCCCAAACGTACTGAATAACAAGTAAATCAATTACCGATTGCGTAATCATTTTAGCGAAATCATGTGTAGATCACATTGGCACTGATTGCACCATCTCTTCCAGAAATCCGAAAAATCTCATAATTTGGAAGGGGGATCTTTAGTTATGCAACGCGCATACGCATTGTTTTAACGTATAAATTTATGACTTCTTATTTTAATCAGGTTTCAGGACACCATCCGAGGACAAAATAAGCCTTACAAGATTCTGTGTGTAAGAAGGAGAATGAATGGGTCCACAGGTCAGGAAAGCGAGGGGAAAACAGAACTTCGTCCTAAAATCTTGTGGAAATTCTAATTTGCTGACGCACGCACATTTTACATAGACATTCATATTCGCAGCTGCCGCTTTTTTCTCTGCTAGGTATCAATAAAATTCTTTCAAGCGATGCTGCTCTTACAACACTGGTATTTGTATACTACAAGCCTTTGAAAGTACAACCATAGATTTTTGAAGGCGTTGAGGCGCTAGTCTCCCAGAAATACTGACTTAGCATGATACACTCAAGTAAGGAAAGTTAAGTTCAATGATCGTGAAATAAAGCTTCTAGAAAGCAGAAATTTTACGTTTATACTTCCTATGTTTTGCAATGCTGCAATCACTAGTGTGGAAAAGCTCAGTGCTTTGTTAAAAACTAAAAAATTCTCATTTCCTCGATCTTCAGCAGGGAAAAAATATATGGATACTGTACTGCACAGTATTACTAATTACTGCATATATAAAGGTCTATAAATGTACATACATGAGGAAATTAGAATGTAAGGCTTTTGGATGGAATCCTAATTTTTCCTCTCTTCCCTAAGCATTTGGATTTTTTTGTTTTTTGTGTTCTTCCTGATTCAAAATTGGTTCAAACATTAAAAAACATAGAACTCTATGTTGAGCCAGACTGCGCGGCGTACTTGGCGTACACCACGCACACTTCCTACAGGGCTTATCAAACGCAGTGTCGTTTGCATTAGCATCTCTACTCCCGCGCTGGACTCTGCGTCTCTTCCGCGAACATGCTCGCTGACTTCCAATCAATTGAGGCTTCGGCTTTCCCACACTCGCCTTGGGAACGTGATCAGAGAGCTGTTCGCGAGAGAGATGCACAGTTCAGAGCGGGAGTGGAGATGCTGAATTAAGCGACACTTCGTTTGATAAGCCCTGTACGCCCACGTTCATAAGGATATTAAGCGTACGCCTCGTACTCCGCGCAGTCTGGCTCAACCCTCGCTTTGTTCTTCAAATGCGCCTTGGAAAAACCGACACCTGAGGAAAGAAAGAAGTGTATGGTGTTGCTGTAAAGAGTCAGGATGTAACAAAACTTACGTAACACCTGAGGGATGGGCCGGCGCACTCGAAGATGCAGATGCGCCAGCATGTTATCGTATTCTGGGCAGCGCTGCAGCGTGCGCCTTACAGGGCTTATCAAGCGCAGCGTCGCTTGCATCAGCATCTCCACTCCCGCGCTGGACTCTGCGCCTCTTCCGCGAACATGCTCGCTGACTTCGAATCAATTGAGGCTCCGCACTGCGTTTGATAAGCCCTGTATATCTTCATGGTTTGGACCAGACTTTGCGACCTAGCGGCGTACGCACTCGTGCTCAAAGACATGGAGCGTAAGCTGTGCACGCTCCATATTTTCAGTGATGTGATATGGTGTCTGAACTACTACTCTTTCTACTAATTCTCAAAACGCTTCTCAAACTGAAGAAGTAAATAAAGGAGCCTAAATGATGAAATGATGCTATTATACTACAGCTCATAGCTGTTCTGAAAAGGCGGACTGCAACAAATCGTTCCGTCGCAACGTATCTACAACTGACTTCAGCTGAAGTCTTCGGATGCTGGTGTTTGATCATAGTTATACCTTGTCCATACGTTGGGTTGAGTCCGGTGCACCCCCTTCAGTTTCTACTTGGGATTAGCTTGTGAGGCTCGATCAACTCTTTGCACTATGCAATCTTCTCTCCGCTATCAGGAGTACTCCTCCTCCCCAGAAACTGGTTGTGCGGGACTTCTATATATACCGCTTCCCCTATTTTCCAGTTTGCTTATACTGAATAGTAAAGATCGCCTTTACGGGCAAGCAGAGGGCATGGGACAGACTTCTCTAAGTCTTTATTATTTTCCTCCTCTGAGTCTCCATTATCGAGAGATTACTTCATACATAGTCGATGCAAGCCTAATTCCCTATTTTCTTCTAAATCATTTGGTGACTGGACTTGAGCTAACTTATTGGATGTTTTTTGGTTTTTTTTGTATTTGTTCTTGGTTATGTTCTCGTGTTTTGTTCTGGTTATGGCACGCCTTGTGCGTAATACATAAACATAAACACATATACTGCGGCAATTACAATGCGGCAAAGTTGAAATTTTGAGATATATCTTTAGACTTACAGCATTAGTGGTATAATGGTAAGTATCTAGCGATCAAAAGACCTGTAGCAGTCGTCTTTCTTTAGAGGCTGTATTATAGACGTAACAGGGACTGAATCAAGAATCATGCGATAACAATGAACAAATGAAAGTTCGGTGACCTCTCATATTGCTATAGTATAAAAATTATGGCATCAAACTTCAAAGATAACGATTAGTGATGAAAGCCGAGTATAGGCTGTCCGGGCAGGACGCGGAGAGTGCGCAAGGTGTGTAGTGCGCGTCACTCCTTTTTGTTCGTGCACTCTTGCCGCGTGCTTTCGCTGCGCCTCCTCTAATCATGAACTGCCTTCAATGGACGCAACAGCGTTGCTCTCCGAGAGCAGCGCGGACGGCCTATACTACACCTAATGTTGAGAAAAACATGCAGTTCAATGATAACTCAATCCACCCTTAACGTTAACGTTACATTAGCTTGGCAACTTTCTGCCTCAAAGAAATTACACAACAAGGTAGGTGCTTCGGTTAAGCATACATTGAAACTAACGGCATCGTATAGCTGTAAATGAAGTGATTACCCCGTGCAACATAATGGAACTTTATAAAGTGGTCGTCAGAATCAGCCGTTACCGCAATAGACTGTTTGCACTTAAGACTTTGAGCTAAGATTGTTCAAAACGGCTCTTCTGTACAAGATTTTCAGAACACTTTTCACATTAACTGGTAATCGCAACCCGTACAAGATTAAGGTAGATTTTCCATAATAATAACTGGTCCGAGCTTTGCATTTCCTCAAATGGGTTATTTTGCTCCACTTTAAATAATCAGAGTTTCCAAATAGTGTTTTCACTCGAGAATCATTGTAGTTGGTACTAATTAGTTTACACACAGCTTCAAAGCCTAAAATCGGGAGCATGGCAGGATTTTGAGGGAAATATTGCTTTTTTTGATTACGCCTTTTTTGCGCTTATAATACTTTCTAGTAATGAGTGAAATTACGACCATGGAATAGCTGTCAGAAATCCGCATATAGTATAATCACTGGTACAAAGAGAAGCTTCGGGTGCAAAGAACTGGATTATAGTGAAGCATGAGTTAAAAGAAGTGATAGTTGTAATGCTTGAAATACAATTAGGATAATCGTTATAATTTTTACAAGCTTCTGCCAATGTTCTTACAAAAATCTAGAGCGCACAAAAGATTATGGTATTTTCAGGAATAACTATGTAAATGGATATGGATTTTGAAAAAGTCTTGGCTACTTACCGAGCGCTCTCAAACAAGATAAATTATCATATACAAAGCAGCGATTTTGGGCGAACTTTTGAAAGGTGAGAAATTCGGGATTTTAAAAGCGTCAGTACTTCTTGATCATTTTAAAGTCCACTGCAAAAATTATATCAAACAATAAACAACGCAGTCATGTGCAAATTCAAGTGAATGGCTCACTTGCGCACAGGGTTCTTTAAAAAAACTTTTAGTAAAGCAGTCCAACATACACTATATTCTCTACGACGGTGGAATACTCAGTGTAGCTGACTCCCTAAGAACACAATAAATGTAGGTAAAAAAGACGCAAAATGCTTCATGCCTGTACACTGTATAAACTTTTTAAGGACTGACAACGAAAAAAAATTCAGGACATCTTCATTTAGATGTCTCGAACTAACCACCCTTTCGCTGATACAAGCAACGCTGGTAGCTAAAATGAAAATTGAAGTGGGAAAATAGATTAAAGACGAGTTTAGAACAGTTTTTTAGCGAAGGCGTGACTTCATCTTGAGCGCAGTTTTCGCTAGCACTCAGTCAGGATTGTCGTTTGCTTATGTGAAGGATAGTAATATGCCTTTTCAAGGAAGAAAAATGCCGTGCAAGTCAATAGACCTGCCCGCGGGCCGCCCACATTAGTGTGCCGCATGCCTCCTCGAACAAAATCTTCCTATTTTTTGAAGGCAGTGTTTCGGCAGAAATCCGTCTTTCAGTTTTTCATCTTTTCGGTGCCTTTTCGCCGTGATGAGTCCATATCTGGGCTTTTCAGCGCATTAACATTAAAATGGCGGAAATGAGCTTTTTCTGAAGTTTTTCGGGTCGAGTGGGAAATACGTGCAAGTGGGAGGGGCCCGCAGCGAGAGAGGGGGCTCGCAAGTCTCTGCGTACCTTCACTGAAAGAGGACCTGGAAAGCTTCAGAAAAAGCTGTTTCTGCCATTTTCATGTGCGAGATCCAGATATGGGTTCCTCGTGGCGAGAAGGCTCCGAAAAGATGAAAAACTCGAAAAAGAAATTCTGCCAATTCTGCCACTTACTTCTACACTTAGATGGGCTGTCTTCATGTGGCGTGCGGGCCTCAGCACAAAAGTTTCCATTTATCCCTGTCCTTCGCTTAAAGCATCCACGACCTTCTTGGTTACCATTAGTGGTCTTCCTCGGGGACTTTTGGCTTCGCGAGGAATCCACTCCGAAGTTCTTAGTGTCTCTCTGTCGTCTGTTCTTCTCACGATGTGATCGGTCCATCGGTGTTTCGCTTTCGCAACGTACTCCGTAAGGTGCGATTCGAGAACCTCGAGTAGACGTTATCCTCCGGCTCGCGGAAGTTTGACGGAAAGATGATCAGGACCTGGAGTGGACGTCTTTCCTCTGTATCACGATACGACTTCAGCAGGTATAATCCCTGGTGGTACTTCTCCAGTGGGAACAGCGGGCTTCGGCACGAATGTTGATGAGCGGAAAAGGTTGGTGTAGAAGTTCTTCGCAGTAGATTTCATCTTATATCGGGAAGAAGTCGGACTCCCGTCTTCGTTCAATAGTGCAACCAGCAATACATGATATTCGCAGAGGTCCCTTCGGCACTTGAGACTTCGTCTTCCTTCGGCTGCTTCCAGCGTCTTGGCTTGCCTGTACTTCCTGAGATCCTCCTGCAAAGCTGTTCTGCAACTGGCGTTGGCTATCAGTCGCTCGAGAAGAATTGCATTCTGATCCTGCCTCAGAAATTCTTTTTTTCAAGGAGTTCCTTGATGGTCTTCGAAATGCGTTCCAAATTCTTCTTAGACGTCACTGAGGCGCACTCTCCACAGGCCCGCAATCTTTTTGGAAGCCGGTCGCAGTCGTACGTTGGGTCCTCCTCGATGGGCCAGTAACAACTTGATATGAGCTCTTCTAACCCGTTACCGTCATAAACGACTTCTTTCCTTCTTGCAGCATTGTGGCAGACCCTCTTTTCCAGCTTTCGACTGAATCGTACCTTCGTTCGAAGTAGACTGCGATCGGAGTCACTGCAGAAGGATGGAACTACTGAGACATTGAGCAAGCTCCACCTTCGGTTGGTGAGAATGTGATCGATATCCGCGTGAGCCGTCCCGTAAGGCGATTCCAAAGTTAACCGGCGATATTTTTTCTCCATGAAAATGAAATTTCCCTGGAAAAGTCGTGGAAAAAGGTGAAGTCCAACAGACGGTTGCCGATTCGTTCCGGCGCCCATATCCAAGCTTGCCGGTCCTATATTCCTCTTCTAGTGGCATCCCGATCTTCGCGTTGAAGTCGCCCACGGTAAACTTGTAAGAGGAATGGTCGTTGCATACGACCTCCTCCACATCTTCGTAGAAATCGTTTAGATCTGAACCGTCAGCTGCTGATGTTGGTGAGAGCAGTTGATGATGCTGATGGTTTTCTGACGTGGAGGTCGTAGTCATAGGACGGCTAGTCGATGTGACAGGATCTCTCTCTTTGATTACCCGAAGAAACACAGAAAGCGGAGCACAATGAAGATGATTTTGATGTAAAATGTAAGATCTCGGGTTTTTAGGGAAATTTTCTTGCAAAGAGATGTATTGTATGTTATCTGTGTAACGGCAGCCCGCACGTGTAAATGCTTCAACTACGCGTTAAATGGTCTTTTAGCTATGGCATGCCTAAAAGTAAAGGTTGTAGCTTAGTTTTTATTATCAAGGGAAGAATAAGGAACAGAAATGAGAAGCAGCAGAAACGTACAATGCAGTCGTTCCAGTATCGCTGTAACAGATAAATTCTAAAGCGAAAAAGCTCTAGGAGCCAAAAGTGGCTACGTTGGCTGCGCCGTCAACGTGGCTGGTCTGAAGATACAAGCAACTTGGGCTTCAAATTAAGCAAACGCACTTCGTTGATTATAATGAAGGGCGGATCTATGATAATTTCAATTGTTATATTATGCCGTAACAGGTTGTTATAGATGATATACTTTATTACTCGAGGTCGGCTAGACGCCGTCTTCAGGGGCTGAAAAGGCGTCAATCACATTGATGCACACGATCTCTGCCGCCAAATATCTCCACCGACTTGCCACTCGATTCGTCTTGAGTGAAGGCAGGGAGTTTGAGGGCGAAGGTTCACTCACCAAGTATATCACCGATGTTGTAGTTAACAGCCGCTTCGGGTGTGCTTGGTCGAGTGCGGTGTCAAATGGGCACCCAACCTACTGCGGGGCTGTTTAAGTAGGGCACACAATCTTATAATTTACAGTATGACAGATACGGCATTAAGTCACTCGTGATAGATAATTTCTCATTCTTGCTGTTTAGTTTGGGCTCACGAGTAAGAATGTAGGAGCCTTCCAAGGCTTTTCGTGCGGGAATTTGGTGTTCGTGGGCCAAGATTTTGCACCTGTTATCGTAAACAACTCCGTTATGTTCGGTCATTCTATGCTTTCCTAGTGGACTAATCATGCTTTGCCTCTTTTTGCTAGCTAGATGTTCACTGATACGCACACCTAGTGACCGGCCGGTTTCACCAATGTATATGGCAGAGCACTTCGTGCACTCAATTTGATATACAACACCAGATTTCGCACAATCTCCGAATTGTTCGTATGGGCACACAACGCAGTTTCTTGTTATACAAGCTTTATCATACAATCTGTTGCGTATTAACAGCTTTCTGATGTTGTCTCGCGGGATGTTAACTAAAACGACATCTTTCTCAAGCTGTGCTTGTATCAGACACTGTTTGACTGCAGCAGTGACCCTTTCGGAGATAAAAGGCAAGCATAATGGTACTCTATTGGTAGCTTGTTCGCCTGTCTTTACAGTGTTTCTTTTCGAACATCCGTGTCGCATAACATATCCATTCGAGGCTAATATTTCGGCTGCCAGCTTCAGTGACTCCTGCCTTTCCTCATTACCGCTGCAAATTTGCGTCGCTGTTTTGATCATATTACGTACGACGGCTCGTTTGACAGCTTCTGGATGTGCGGATTTTGCGTGCAAGATAATGTTCTTATTACTATCTTTACGAAACCACTTCACGTGCACCGTTCCATTGCTCAACATCAGTTGTGTGTTCAAAAACGGTAGCCAACCGTCGCGCGGTTCTTCCCTCGTAAGGCTTATGTATCTCGACTGTTGATTAAGTATTCGGAAACATTCGTCCATTTCGGACTTTGTCGACGTGACTATGCAACAGTCGTCGATATAACGACGATACATAAGCGGGGCTTGGGATAGCACCGGTTCTTCTACTTTGCTCATAAAACATATTGCTAACACGGGTGCCAATCGCTGGCCCATTGCCAGTCCTCTTGTTTGTGCGTAATATTTTCCCGACCATTTGAATATATTGCAATCTAAGCATTCCTTGGTGAGAGTCATGATGCGGCTTTTACTGAGACCATACGTCAACATATTTTTACAATGTAACTCTAGCATCTCAGATAAAGCTTGTAAGGCTTTGTCATTAGAAACATTAGTGTATAATGACACGACATCAAATGACTCAATTGCGCAATCGGACGTGAACTTTGTTTGACGCAAACACTCAAGGAAGTGATTAGTATTGCTCAAGTGGGCGGGAATCTTGTTCAAGAGCTGGCTTATATAAGAGAAGAGCTGGCTTATAGCTTTGTATAACAAGAAACTGCGTTGTGTGCCCATACGGACAATTCGGAGATTGTGCGAAATCTGGTGTTGTATATCAAATTAAGTGTACGAAGTGCTCTGCCATATACATTGGTGAAACCGGCCGGCCACTAGGTGTGCGTATCAGTGAACATCTAGCTAGCAAAAAGAGGCAAAGCATGATTAGTCCACTAGGAAAGCATAGAATGACCGAACATAACGGAGTTGATTACGATATCAGGTGCAAAATCTTGGCCCACGAACACCAAATTCCCGCACGAAAAGCCTTGGAAGGCTCCTACATTCTTACTCGTGAGCCCAAACTAAACAGCAAGAATGAGAAATTATCTATCACGAGTGACTTAATGCCGTATCTGTCATACTGTAAACTATAAGATTGTGTGCCCTACTTAAACAGCCCCGCAGTAGGTTGGGTGCCCATTTGACACCGCACTCGACCAAGCACACCTGAAGCGGCTGTTAACTACAACATCGGTGATATACTTGGTGAGTGAACCTTCGCCCTCAAACTCCCTGCCTTCACTCAAGACGAATCGAGTGGCAAGTCGGTGGAGATATTTGGCGGCAGAGATCGTGTGCATCAATGTGATTGACGCCTTTTCAGCCCCTGAAGACGGGGTCTAGCCGAAACGTCGGGTAATAAAGTATATCATCTATAACAACCTGTTACGGCATAATATAACAATTGAAATTATTCATCCTCAAGAACATGCCAAGGTTCAAAGATAAGAGGACTTACAACATAATCACAAATGTACCGCCGAATCTGTCCTCATTAGTGCGCGAGGCCTTAGCGCTTCGCCAGAAGGTCGTCGTCACCCATCAGCAGCTAATCTTCCTCAAGCGCTGCAAGTCGACCGGAACGCTCCCACGATTCATTACAAATAAAAAGCTGGGATCAACATGCGGCCTATCAGAGAACCATCAAAGAATACGCAAACTCTGCATGAACATCCTTATGATGGTGATCAAGGAGAAACAACGCGTGTTATTGTTGTGGAACGCGTTGAGCCGTTGACCATTTATTAGAAAAACACAAGAGTTCCCCCTCTGCCTATCGGCGTACATGCCGAGGGTTCACTAGGAATAGCTCGAGAACAACACACACAAATATATCAAAGTGCGGCGGGTACGCCGCAACCACAGAGACCATATCGACCTAGCCTATAGTGAGTGAGCAAGTTCCAATATAAGGGACGGCTCTACAACACCTCCCTCCTAAGATGAACAACGGTACATCTTATAATAAGGATCTACTTGTAGACGTTCTGGTGGGCGACGATGGCGACTTGGCCTGGTTGATGTCGGTGGCGTAGACGAGGTGGCTTGGTGTTCAGCAGTATCCATACCATTGTTACGTCGGCATTCGTCGGGGATGGACTGTGTTGAGCCATGATGGCGATCCATACTTGCTGCGCGGCGCATCTGGTTCGCATGTCGTCTCCATAGCTGACCGTCTTCCGTAAGCACGCCATATAGCGCTTCTCCATATCGTTTCTTCACTCGTGCTGGAATCCATTTTTCACATCCAGGGCGAAAATCACGTACCCACACGGCTTCTTGTGGCTGGTACGATTTTTTTCGTGCTCCGTGACGGCGGTTGAACTGCTTCTCCATAGATTTATTGCCCATTCCTTCTTCTTTGGAGTCTTCATTCAGCAGCGACAGTGGTGTCCTTATCTGACGTCCCAAAAGCAGCTCGGCAGGCGAACGTTCTCCTAGAGCAGTTGTACAAGGCGTTCGTCGATAAGACTGCAGAAACTCCGCGAGCTTCTCTGCCGTTCCTCCCTTCTTAATTTTCTGGAAAGTCCTTCTGAAGATATCCACAAACCTCTCCGCTTGTCCAATTGATTGCGGATGGAATGGTGGTGCACGTATATGCTTGATTCCTCTCTCTTTACAAAAGTCTTGAAACTCCCTTGCTGTGAACTGAGTCCCATTATCCGACACGATCACTTGTGGATTTCCAAATCGAGCGAATAGAGATTTGAGTTCTCTCAGGGTAGCTGTAGTTGACGATGAAGGCATCTCAAATACTTCTGGCCATTTCGAGTAAGCGTCAACTACGACGAGGTACATCTTACCATTCAGCGGCCCTGCGTAGTCAATGTGAAGTCGATTCCATGGTTTGTCTTCTACTTCCCATGAATGCAGCAACGTCTTCACTGGCATTTTGGAGGCTTCTTGACAATCCCTACAGCGGCGCACTGAATCCTTGATGTCTCTGTTGATGCCCTTACTCTTCCTGCACTTTCCTAGGTCGCTGTTGAAGACTTTTCCATACTTATTCTTTGAGTCGGCGACCACTTCGGCTCGGATTTCCTCTTTGCTAGTCACCTTTCTACAATAGAAGTTGCCTTTCAGCTTTTTGTATGCCGGCAGCTGGATGCACCATTCCAGTCCTAGTAGATTCGAGCCTTCAGTGACGTAGCATGTGCCATTTCCATGAAGTATCTTCCCTGTAACTCGATCTCTGACGGAAAAGTCGGTTGAGAATTTACCATATATCTTCATCGACGTCCCGCCTGCAGTTCCCACAGGCATCACACAGGGTTCCAAAGCCGGGGATCCCATCCTCTTCCAAGCTCTGCGTGATATCAGCGTTATATCTGCACCTGTGTCCAGCTGAAGTTTGAGATTACATCCTCTAACTACGACGTCGAGGTAGGTCCGCGCGCTCTCGGCGTCGAAAGCGACCACATGTTTGCACTGTCTTCTGCGGCCAAACTGCGCTCCTGCCTTCCGCCGCTTCTTCCGACCAGTGCTGTCGGATTGTGGACAGTCTTCTGAAATGTGGTCCTCCGCACGTGAAACAAGTTACCTCCTTTTTCTTCCACACTGCATGGATGTCGCGCGTGCCTTCCATGTCCGTGTTATCCATTTTCAAAGCAGTGAAATTCTCACACTCCGCGACTAGGTCCTCGATTGTCAACGGTGCTTCGTCCTTGTGAGCGTCTAGTCGACGAATCATCCGAAGGCGAACTTCCCTGAGTGAGGAATCTTGAAGACCTGCTACGAACTGCAGCGTCTTCATCGCCGTGTAGTCGACCTCCTTGAGCCGGGCATCCTCGTCCATCCGCTTGATGGTGTTGGCGTACTCGCGAAACGGTACGTACGTCGGTGTTAGCGGAGGGCAGGTTATCCTCAGGCACTCATACCGTCTCCTGATGAGCGTCTTCTTGGAGGCGAACAGCTTCTGGAGATTCGCGACGGTGGTGTCGAAGTCCAAGTCGCTCGGTTGCGCAGGCAAGACCTCATCAGCATACTTCCGGTATGCTTCTTCATCCAGCTTCATTAGGATTAAGTCGCGTTTCTTCTGATCCGAAAGCTGGGAGTCGCATACAACCGGTCCGTACCTGCCATACCAGTACGCAAAGGTGTTACCTGTCTCTTCGTCTGAGACGAACCTTTGCACGTCCTTATTCAGCTGATCGTACTGATCCTTGCTGGTGTCCTGGACGGCTCCCTGACTACTGATCAGGGCGGAGATCAGCGTCCTCATTTGCTCTTGCTGGGCTTGCAGCTGCATCTGTACTTGTTCCTGCTGGGCTTGTAGTCGAGCTTGCATTTGTTCCTGTTGAAGCTGCATATGCAGCTTCATCTCCTCTTGTTGTAGCCGCATCTGGTCGACCATGACCGACAGAACCTTCTCCAAAGAGTCGCCATGCCGCTCTTCACTGGCCTTCGGCATGGTGGACTTCTCTGGTGTCGACCAAATATCCTGCTAAATCGATAACTTCTTAGTAAAGCTTACTTCCCAGCTCCTCGACCAATGTTGGGTTCCTCCTCGATTTGAGCTGCAGCAATTTTTCTTGTCCTTGATCGATCGAGGCTTCTGGTCCTTGGTCGCTGGAGCTGGAGCTTCTTCTGGTCCTTGGTCGGTGGAGGTCTTCTTGTCCTTGATCCTGATCGCCAGTTGTTGTGGAACGCGTTGAGCCGTTGACCATTTATTAGAAAAACACAAGAGTTCCCCCTCTGCCTATCGGCGTACATGCCGAGGGTTCACTAGGAATAGCTCGAGAACAACACACACAAATATATCAAAGTGCGGCGGGTACGCCGCAACCACAGAGACCATATCGACCTAGCCTATAGTGAGTGAGCAAGTTCCAATATAAGGGACGGCTCTACAACAGTTATACTCGAGTCTATTGAAGTGTGAAGCTAAAGAACATTCATGTCGACGATATTTAAGTGATACTGATTGGAGGAGGATTGAAAATGCTTCAAAACAGATCTGCGACTCTTTGCGGTCTAGTGTCAAGGCCGCACTTTGTCGAAAATTCGAAAGACTCTTGAGCGAAGGTAGGCGAGTTTGGTGAGAATTGAGGGGAATCTACCAAATCACCATAACGACAGTACAGGTACTCAGTCCACCACGAACGAAAAAACGGCTAGAGTCACAGTGTTAGGTAATGCTCAGATTTCACGCAATGCTATCGAATTGCTGAGCCTAGGACCTTCTTTCGCACCTGCACAGAATATAAGCGCAACAACATACCGCAGCGTGTTGGGGTCATTACAACGATTAAGAGACCAACTCAGGATCAAACTGAAGCATGACGATCAACCGCAACCCAGCGATGCTTTAAGTAGACGAGTATTACCGCCAGTTCCGTTTCCATCCTCGTTCTACAAAGAGCCTGAACCATATGCTGCCGCAGACATTAAGTTTCGAATACTCTCATTGAGCATCTTAAAAATTCTCAATGAAAACGAAACTATAAGAAAGTATAACTTGAAAAAAAAATTATATTAATTATTCCCCCACAATGGTCGGTCGCCTCATCGTGGCGTGGGGGTGACACTGGGTGTCAAACTGCGATGCACAGCCGAGTGTATACTCTGGTAGGGCCTCCCAAGCTTTGAAGGAGTTCGACGTTTCCGGTTTCGGCCGGATGCCTAGCTAAGAACTGGCCACGCCAGATCCTCCGCCGTCTGGCTTCTTCTGGTCGCTAGGCGGTCCCTCCCCGCTCCAAGCCCGGGGTCAGCGATCGCCCCGTGGAAATCAAGAGTAGGCCTAGTAAGCCGCCTCTTGTAGGGGAACAAATTTTATTACTCAGACAGCAAGAAGATTTAGAAAAAACCCTGTCCATCGGATCCCGCCTACGGCGCCGGTGGTAAGCAAGAACGTTGTCAGGGTATTCAGGGCGCCTTTCGGATTGGACAAAAACGACACGTCTGCCCGAACGACACGCCATGGAGATTGCCTCATGCTCTGCACCTACAACGCCAGGACAGTCTCCACAAACGCCGACCTCCACGCTCTTCTCGACGCTGCAGAGCACATCAACTACCACATCATCGCTCTGCAGGAAACGAAGTCCAGGAAGAAGGACGTGCGACAGATGAGTGATGGGACCCTCATCATTCGTGGTGAAAAGGTTCCATCACGAAACGTGGGAGGCGTCGGCTTTGTCGTCCACCCATCTATCGTCCATCTTGTCGGTTCGCACGAGATCCTATCACCTCGACTAGGCATCCTACGATTACGACCTCCACATCAGAAGACCATCAGCATCATCAACTGCTATTCTCCAACATCAGCAGCTGACGAATCAGAACTGGATGCTTTCTACGAAGATGTGGAGGAGGGCAACGAGAAGTCCTTTTATAAGTTTGTTGTGGGCGACTTCAACGCGAAAATCGGGATGCCACTGGAAAAGGTATAGGATCGGGAAGTTTGGATATGGGCTCCGGAACGAAAACGGCAACCGTCTTGTTGGGCTTTTCTCCGCCGCACGACTTTTCCATGGAAATTCCATCTTTATGAAGAAAGAACATCGCCGGTGGACATGGGAATCGCCCAACGGAACGACCCACGCGGAGATCGACCACATTCTCACCAACCGAAGGTGTAGCTTGCTCGATATCTCAGTAGTTCCATCCTTCTGCGGTGGCTCCGATCACCGCCTCCTTCGAGCGAAGGTACGATTCAGTCGAAGGCTGGAAAAGAAGGTCTGCCACAGTGCCGCAAGAAGGAAAGAAGTCGTTTATGACGGTAGCGGGTTAGAAGAGTTCATATCAAGTTGTGACTGGCCCATCGAGGAGGACCCAACGTACGACTACGACCGGCTTCTGAAAGGATTGCGAGCCTGTGGATAATGCGCCTCAGTGACTTCTGAGAAGAATGTTGAATGCGTTTCAAAGATCACCAAGGAAATGCTTGAAAGAAGAAGATTTCTGAGGCAGGATCCGAATGCAACCCATCTCGAGCGACTGATAGCCAACGCCAGTTGCAGAACAGCTTTGCAGGAGGATCTCAGGAAGTACAGGCAAGCCAAGATACTGGAAGCAGCCGAAGGAAGACGAAGTCTCAAAAAGTGCCAAAGGGACCTCTGTGAATATCACGTACCGCTGGCTGCACTATTAAACGAAGACGGCACTCCGACTTCTTCCCGATACAAGATGGAATCTATCGCGAAGAACTTCTATACCAACCTCTTCCGCTCATCAACACCCGTGCCGATGCCCGTTGTTCCCACTGGAGAAGTACCACCACGAATTCTACCTGCTGAATTGCGCACAGCGATTCAGACCATGAAGACGTCTACGGCTCCAGGACCAGACCGTCTTTCCGTCGGATTTCTGCGAGCCGGAGGACAACGTCTACACGAGATCCTCGCGTCGCATCTAACAACTTACCTTCAGAAGGAAAGGATTCCCGACCAGTGGAGAACATCAAGAACCGTCCTTCTCTTTCAAGAAGGGTGAACGGGAAGATCTTTGGAACTACCGTCCAATATGCCTGCTGAGTGTGCTGTACAAGCTTTTCACGAAGATTATCCTCGCTCGCATATCTAGGACACTGGATGAAGCCCAACCCCAAGAACAAGCTGGATTTCGCAAAGGATTCAGTTGCATGGACCACATCCAGACGGTTCCGAGGGTCACAGAAGTCTGCCGGGAATACCGACTGCTTCTCGTCCTAACCTTTGTCGACTACGAGAAAGCTTCTGACAGCGTCGAAACCAACGCCATCCTGTCTGCGCTAGTCGATCAAGGAGTGGACCCAGCTTGCGTGAGGACGTTAGCCGACTGTTACAAGGACTGTACAACGACGATGCAGCTATTCCATCGCCCCGTGACCATCCCAATTGGGAAGGGGGTTCGACAAGGCGACACAATTTCGCCGAAGCTGTTCACCGCGGCCTTGCAGTGGGTGATGAAGTCACTGGACTGGGACGAGAGAGGCATACGAGTTGATGGGAGATTCCTGTCGAACCTTCGTTTTGCGGACGACATCGTTCTCTTTTCGAGCAGTATCACTGAAGCAGAGACGATGCTGAAGGAACTGAACGAAGTAGGGAAGAAGATCGGATTGCGAATCAATCGGAAGAAGACTCAGTTCATGAAGAACGCCCTTTGCGAAGATGCAGAAATGGAATTGGAAGGCACCCCTATCACGGAGACGTCTTCGTGTATCGCGGACGTTCGATGAACATGGAGAACGACGAGGGAAGAACTTAACAGGAGAAGAAGAGCAGCCTGGGCCGCTTTCGGGCCTCTGAAGGAAGCCACCGACCAACTGACGGACCAGCTTCGTGCCCACCTGTTCGACTCAACCGTTCTCCCGGCTCTCTGTTACGCAGCTGAGACTTGGGCTAACACCGTCGCCACTTCGAAAGCCTTAAGGACCACCCACAGAGCGCTAGAGCGTAGTCTTCTGAAGATGACCCGACACAAACAACATCTCGTCGGACTTCGCAGTACGGATATGAGGAGAATGTCCCGTCTTCGTGACCCAGCGGATTACGTTGCGAAAGCGAAGCATCGATGGGCCGGTCACATCATGAGAAGAACAGACGACAGATGGACACTATGAACATCGGAGTGGATTCCTCGCGAAGCAAAACGTCCCCGAGGAAGACAACCAACGAGATGGGCAGACGTGTTCGTGGAACGGATGGACCAGCTGAGAAATCAGCTGGATACGATTTTTGCACCTGGAACTCGTGGACGCAGCCACCGACGTCAGCCAAGAAGATCGTGGATGTCAGAAGCGAGGGACAGGGAGAAATGGAAACTTCTGAACTGGGGCCCGCACGTCACGTGAAGCCGGGCCATCTAAGTATCTAAGTAAGTTAATTATTTACAAGTGTAAACAAGACCTCTGCACATTTTTATAACACATCTGAGTAACTTTCAAAAATTTCGCGACCCGTTCTCGAGGGAGGCGCCCCCCCCCCTCGGTACGCCACTGCCTTGCACGTAATCCCAAATTAAACATTAAGTGAATAATTGTCTATAACAAGTGATTCAATGCCGTATTCACCACTCTATGAGCTATAACTGTTTGACCCTACGCTATAAAAAGCCAACTAACGTTGTACGCTTATTGCAAATGTTACCGTAGAGCGGCATTGCGAGCTGGCCAAAGTCGACTGCCGGATGATAACTCACTGGGCTGAAGATGTTGCGAGTGCAGAGCGAGCGGCTATTTTTGTGGATTTATAGGAAGGCGTCTCGAGAACAGCCTAGTATGCTGATTAATGATAACTGAGTTTTCAGGCCTTTGAAGACGGTGGCTTGGCCGAACGTCAGGCACAAATAATACTTCCTTTACCGACCTGTTGACGTCTAAAAGAAAAATTAGTCAAAAATTTACTTTTTTCCGGTTGAAGGATAAAGAATTCGGGTCTTCACTCTATGAGCATAAACCGGTACACAATTCACCTCATGATAGCGGAGTTACATGACCAACTCTCATAATAACTTGCGGAGATCAGCGGTCATCAAGACAGTGCTTTGACCAGATTGTGAGGGGCTTGGTTGGGGATTGAACGAACTTTGATTATACTGAGTCATACCGGGGCCTCATACCACTGCGCCACTCGCTCTCATTTCTCAATCTACTCAGAATATTTAGTTTCTGCTCGAAAGGCTTTTGTTCTTGTATCATTTTTTTATAGTAACCTGAAGCAATTGCGGACGCATTATGCATCGAAATGAATAGTCTATAGTCTAGTCATATGTCTCAATATGGCCCGTAGTACACCTCGATCAGGGAAGATGACCTTCTCTGGAGCCCTCATGTAAGGTTTCTTCAGGTGAAATTAAGAATGCAACGTCACCTGACATGTGAGCCTCAGGTCAAGTTCGGCAGGAAGATCATCTCCCTGCTAAGTCATGGGAGATGATCAGAGCGATGATCTCACGAAATAGTGTGCTAACGAGGAGACTTACAGAAAACCTTCGTAAGTTACCCCTGAGTAACGATACACGTCAGTTCGTTCAACACGTCGAACATACTGAGTGAGGAGCCACAGTGCAGAATGGCGATCTTTAGAAGATCTAACATGTGCGGCCACATCTCCGCCGCTAGTACCAATCACTTAGATGTGAATGTTTGGCGTGGACGTGTTTTGACTCGTATACTCGCATGACATGGCGTTTAATCATATTGTGAATGGTTGATGTTATCAATCAATGGCTCAAATGAGGCAGAGCTCAAATGAGCATCGAAGCCTTAACTGAAGTTTCCTCAGTTGAGATCGAATGAGGCAGCTTTACTCGGGCCTATGTGTTACTACACAGTGAACATTGCTCGTCCCAACTTAAAAAATCGAAAATTGCTTAAATTTTTGGAAATTTTTGATTGAATGTCTTCATAATGTCTCCATTGAATAACTACTAGATAAATGTGGGAAGGCATTTATTTAGGGTAAAAACATAGGTTTATCAACGATGTCCTAGAGCAGAACGCGTAATGTGTGCAGGGTGTGCGGTTGCACATGTTGGAGTATGAAATGACTAGACTGCAACAGTGGCGGTCGCAGGATTTCGGACCGGGGGGGGGGACAAAAATTTTTTTCAGATGAAGGTGTGTGGCGTTAGCCACGCACTCCGAAAAAATTTTGGGGTGCTTCTCAAAATTTCTGCAGGTCCCCAACCTCTAAAATCTGGAAGGAGGCGTGGCTGATGCCATGCCCCCGAAAAAATTTTTTTACAGGGCTAATTTGAATTTTGAAAAATTTTGAAAAATATTTTGATTATTTGCAAAAATAAACAAGTCGTTTGCACATTTTTATAACCCATATAGGTAAGTCTCAAAAATTTCGAGACCCATTCTCGGGAGGGGGGGAGTGGGGGGGGGCGCCCCCCACCCCCTCGGTCCGCCTGGACTGCAATCATCAAAACGGCCTCTATCGCTGCTCAATAATTACATTTATACTTCTCATCCGACGATTTGGATTCCATGTATGAACTTCAACTCTTTCAGCTTTTTAGTAAACTTTGGACCAGCCTGCACAAATTGGCGCAGAAGATGTTTTTTTACGCCAATTTTGTGCAGACCGTTGAAAGGGTTCAGAAAATAATCAAGTATTGTGCGGGAAAAATTTTGGGCAGCACAAATTTCCAGAAATTTGATTCTTCGCACCCCTTCGTTATGGTTGTAAAATAATTTTCGCTTTTTTCCAAAGACCGTTTCTTAGAATATGATGACTGGCAATAAACATGTGACAGCAAACATGTTAAACCTGTTTGTCATACAGTGGCAAATGCAATGGGAATCTAATTTTTGAATGAGTTGTTGTGCCCATGCATATCGACGGTCACCCAAATATCTGTGTGGGATACCCAAAAGAGGTAAATGAGGTTTTCTTTTTTCCCTCTTTGTCTATGTCCAGCTTTTTCTAAACTTCGTGCAGAATGCAGTTCTTTAGTTGTCATTATGAAAAAAGCTTGGTTCAAGCCCACATCAATCCATGATTTCATCTTGCGCAAATAACTTTCTCAGGAAAAAAGTAGTATTTTGATTATTTGCCATGAACCCAAAGATTGTTCTTGAATTGTGTGGTTTCCTAAAAAAATATAAGTTTCCACTCACATACCAAAGAATGTGCAGTTTTTTCATGCACGCATGAGAAAGTCGTTTGCACAACCTTTTCCAAGTGATATTCTTGCTTTTTCTTATCTCAAATGCACTACTGCTTAAAAAAAAAGAAGTTTCAGCTACAAAGAAAATACTTGCTAGCCTAGAGGTGAAAATCAAAAATGGCAAGAATCATCTCTATATATGTAAAACTCAAGATTTGGGTTGGAGGGTATGTGCGTTATAGAAACGGCCGCGGCTAAACCGATTGAGCTGAAACTTTGCATACAAATGTTTTTGATCCCGGCGACGTTTTAGGCAACTTTTTACGGAAATTCGTTGGATCCTTCTAGTGATTTATCAACTTGTTTATTGACTTCTGGAAAAATGAAAGCTTGCAGTCATTATCGAGTCATCTCACTGCATTCAGGTGAACAGGAACGGTAAACCTCATTTTTATTTGGTGGTTAAACAGCATGCGGTGACTCTGTAAGTCGCTTAAAGGGCCATTCTATAAAGGTACATGGATCGTGTCCTGTGCAAAGGAGAAAGAAAAAGCGAGCTGGTCGGGTTGGAGGTAAAGCGTAAGTCGGCGGAGAATTAAGTCCTGCCATTTTGCTCGGGAGTATGTACCCCTTGACGGTCCGGCTACCCAATTCGCGTGAAACCCGGTATGCTAACTAGTAACTTATAATAAGCCGCTTAATCTGAAGCTGTGTGAAGTTCGTCCGTTGCGAAATCATTCTCCGCTGTTTTGGCAACCTACTCTGCGAGTCCAATTGACGTTATATAAGAATTTTTAAAGGACCCTGAATTTGAAAATATGCTAAAATTGCGATAATCAGCAGTCAGACTGGATTCTGGACCATTCGTTTGTTTTTTGAGAATTTCATTGTGGCCATTTTTTTCTCACATTGCTTGGAAATACGGCTTTTCTAAGACCACAACTGAACTCAATTTAAAGAATTGTCCAGGAAAGTTAGACTTGTCCAAATTATCACTTGCCGTTATCGCTTTCTGTAGAGTGCCAAACTGGAGAGATAAGTAAGGCGAGAACTTCTATCTTTTACAAAACAAGAGCAATTACGGCCGAAGTAAATGGGGTCTTTATATACCTCAGAAGAATGAGCGTTCTCAAGGTTCAAACGATCAATTCCAAGGCGTCAAAAAATTTGATTCCTGGTGCTAGCTCCAAATAATTTGCGCTGGACTCACACAATATCAAATGTTCTTTGATTTCGCTATCATTACAATATTTCTCGAATTCCTCAAATGTATCAGTTCAACGAAATGATGATTTAGGAATTTTTGGTGAACTCCTTCATAAGTTACCTGCTTTGGTTGGAACTTTTTCACAACCAAAGCAGATGACATGGATTTTGGTTCTAATGCCGTCCATCGCGTACTATTGCAGCAATGGTTTTACGTATGTTTTCGGAATGGGAAAGTAGCTATCTTTTCGAAAAGTGCAAAAACCGATATTAAAAATTGCTAAACCAACACAAAAAACGCTCAGAAATCGTTGTTTCATCTGTTCTCGTGAATGGGGTGTAATGAACTCATTAAACGATACTAACATCATCTCAAACTAGTTTCTAAGAATGTGCCAAAGTTCTGCGGACAACAAAATCAAATTTCATTACAAGATACAGAGATGTACAGGGTGCGCCAGAATTATTTGCGAGTGTATTCTGCAACGCAAAAAAACTCGTGCAAGACGAGATCAGCGATAGGCAAAAAGCTATTTTGTTTCAGTAAAGTTTTATCATTAAGAGCCTATAGCACGAGTTGGAGTTTCTAAGTGTGGCTTGAGAAAAATCAGAAAATATCTTACTGATTAAGTTGCGCGCAGCACGCGGGTAATTTTTCAGAGAATCTTCTGCTTCTTCATAGGAAAATGCTCCTGTGATGCAAGGAACACACCACATGAAAGAGCAAGATTTCGGCTGCAACATACTGTAAGCGCAAATTCTAGGATGGTCTGACAAGAAAATTATCGACGTTCAAACAAAGTCATGTGTTTGCTACATGCTCAAAAACTGCACATTTTAGGAGTGCGAATGAGCGGAAAAAAGAAGAAATTGACTCCAAATGAGGTTGGAGTTCAATTTCATTAGTGGAAAAGAAATGAATATTTATTACGAAGCTTTGTGAAAGCACTATAGCATTGAATCCGGTGACAGGCACGTTTCTGTAGCATACAAAATTTGAAAACAAAACGGCCACTAACACGCGGGTGGCATTTGCGTACTTTTTGTTGCCAATTTTGGAAGAATAATTGTTGGCGAACGCAAGTACCACGATTCGATAGCGCAAAGCCTCCTCTACAATGTGGACATAAAATCCCTTAAAAATGTCTCAAGAATCTCCAGTTACGGAGTGAATTATGAGTACCAAAAAATTAGGTTTTTGCGCCTTCTAGAAGTATAAGTACGACAATTCCATTATTTGCACAAAGGTATGTCAATCGTCCTGGGCTCATAAAGCGTTGTTTTGTAGAGGATGATTGCAGCATTCTACCACACAAATTTTGAAATCAAAACTATGGGTAGTTTCTTTGCAGCACTCATGCAAAGTTGACGCAAATATTTTTGCCGCACCCTGTAAGCAGTAATTTATATTAAAAATAATAATGTTTCCTTCTACCTCACTTTTTTCCTGGCTTATTCACAAGTGGACTATCATTCATTCTCTGACTAAGAGACGCGAGCACGCTTTGCTTACATTTGAACATTTTAACATTGTATAACAAGTTCATGAATGAGTTCTAACGCGTTCTGGTAATTTATTATCAGGAATTCGAATAGAAGAATATGTTCATGCTCGTTAGGCCACGCTGGTTCGGACAAGTTCTTTCATGAATTTTTAATAAATTGACCAAAACGCGCTAGAAGTCATTTAGGAACTTTTTGATGAAGTGTAGCAAAGCGTGCTCGCTCTTAATTAGAGGATGAACGATACGTTTCATGGTGTGTTTGAGGTTTGGCAAAATTTATCAAATTTATTAGTTTATAAGTTTTCGGTCACTGCAAAGCTTTGGCGGAAAAACACATACTCGAAAAGTTAGTTCAAAATAATACCCAGCAGACGCCGAGCACTACGAACAGTAACGGTAATGCCAATGTACAAATGCCGCCTTGTTTGAGCTACAATATCAACTTTGACTGCATACATAGTGTGTGAATCTTGATATCAGTTTCCCAGTGCTGCGAATGTTCTGTGGAAAAAATCTCTTGCAAGTTTTTTGATTATTTTTTATGCAGTTTTTTGAGATGCAGAGTTTATTACAGTACTGTCTTTTTGTTTGCAAGTGCTGTCTATATTTGAAGCAAATATTAGGTTGTGCAAAAAAATTATCGATCGAAGAGAGAGTCTTCCATTCGATTTTTCACTTGCTGCTCAGGCTACTTTCTGATAGAGCAGCAAGCTCCACAAAAAGCCACGTAAAGTATAAAATCGTTTTTGTTAACTCAAAAAAATCGGACCTGCAAAAAAATGCGGACCTCAAAATATTCAAGCTTATACTTTCCCCATAAAACATTCATGAATACAATTTAGGTTTTTGTCGTGGCTAAATTCAAAAAAATGACATTTTGGCTATTTGAACCTACTTCCGTGCGAGTATTTTTAAGTTTTGTATGGCTTGCTTTGCCTTATCAAATGGCAATTGAGCCATTGCCAAAATTTCAAAGCGGATGATAAGAATAAGAGACAAATTTTGCTGATTATAAAGGGGGAATTTTTTGGCGGATTTCAATTGCCATGAAGGAAGCGAGTTACAAGTGAATTTCGTGGACGAGTCCTTTATATTGAGTTGGGAAAACTGTAGTTGTAGGTTTGTCTGATGGGTAACTTGCACAATCTCGCTGAAATTTTTCGAATACACCAAAAGAGCAAACTTATTTCATTTATGTACTATTTCCACTGATTTGATGAATGTTCATCTCTCCTTTCCTGCAGTAAAGCAGTTTTTTATTTGCCGTCGCTGTTTTGCAGCTTATTTGCATTTCCGGCAATCCTCTCAGTTTGTTTATGCTCTCGAGCCTACAGCCATTGATTTCGGAGCAAAGCAAACAACATTGCAAACCACAGTGTATAACTCCATCTGTTCCTAATGGTTCCCATTTGCCACCTCCTTGGCATGAACAAGATCTTGCACGATGAATTCCCCCCCCCCCCAATCTTTTCTCTTTCCTACTTTGTCTCCTTGCAAGATAGCTGATTCATTATGAGAAACAGCCAATCGGTTTCGCTTCGGTTTCACTTTCGTGCCAGCCACTGCTTGTTCTTCTAGTTCATGAACTGTACAATCGAGATAGTTTGCACGCGCAAATCTCGTCCTAGGCAAAGTTTTTATTTTCATTGAAGAAGTGTAATCTGGAGTTTGTATCCCGTCATCACGGCTGATATCTATTTCTTTCATTTCGTATGGGTTTTCTAGTTTGAAAAAAAAACGCATGCACAGGTTTTCTAGCGCTATTTACCCAGCTACTTATATTTTGCCTCAAATCTTAATTCTTCGTCGACCTATTGGGTTTCTCCTGTTGCCCAATTATATCCTTTTTTTCAATGTATATCGCCCACGAAAATGCCTTTCCATTTATTATAAGGACCAGCTATCCATTTTGGCTACTGTTTACATACTTTAACCGAATTTTGGCCATTTTATGACTTTCTAGATGTTTGCTATCTATAACGAAGCCACGAAAATCCTTTTTCCATTCGATAATTAGAAACTTCCTACCTATAATGATGCCACGATCCTTTTACCATTCGATCATTAGAAATTTCCTACCTATAATGATGCCCACGAAAATCTTTTTTTCCATTTTGCGATCATAAGAAATAAGTCGCATACATCTTTGGCATATCTTAGTTAAATTCTTTCCATCTCATGACCAAAATGCCCTATTTTTTCCTGGTAAACATTTACCACCTAACTAAGACCAGAACAATCAAATTTCGTTTCCCCTTCCACTTTTGTCCCGATTGTTCCAAGTCTACTTTTGCGGTTTTCTACTTTTGTTTTTTCCTTTTATAATTCTGTCGTCAAATTGTCTGCAAAATCATTGCATTGTTTCTTTTACAAAATGTGTCACAGTCACACAACCGTACAGCTGGAGCCAGTAATAACATCATGGGGAGAAAAAGCAGAAATATTAGTTGTTCGGGCATGCCTGGTGAAGCAAGTTTTCTCGCTAAATTCTGCTTACTTATACTCCAATGTTTCCATTTTTCTTTTCTAAAAATGAACAAACTCTTCGCTGTTCGAATTGAATGGTTTATACTCTTACGATGTTTCTCCCTAACACAGAATGAGTAGTTTTGTACTAGAAGAGTGATCTCGGGGTTAGTGAGAGCTCTTCGAGTACTGAGACCACTCATAAACTTGTTTCTCCGAGCTTATTCAATTTCCTCGTGTCTATGAGGCAGTAACTCCTCTAGTGTTTGTGTAAAACTGGTTCATTTTGTATCATGTAGACATTCCGCATTACATGTAATATGTAATCTTTTATATGATCTGCTAAATATAGCCCCACAAAATGAAAATTTTGCAAAATTGATAATTGTAAGTTCTAGTGTGGATACGAAAATTTGTAAAAATAAAATCAACACTGAAAATTACCAACCTGTCGTATTCAACCAAAAATAATAATAAAAGGGCAGTCCTTGCATACCATTTCTACCCCTCGCTAACTCACCCTTTCCTTCTTCATAATCAAAAGATGCATTCAATCCAGCTACAATCCAGCTCCTGATTACCGAAAGAAGGTGGATAAAAAATTTAAGTCTCAAATTTTTAGAAAAAATATAATATAAGGAGTCAAATATAATGGCTAAATGCAAAAAAAACCGATTACAAGTGAAACCCTTTCTTTTGGAAGTTACTATCGCCTTTACTATAACATACTTCGATTTTTTACAATATACCTGATCATGGTTGAGTATGAAAAAATAGACCTTAGAGAATTATATTGAATATCTTTTGTCCAACGAATCAAAGGAATAAGGCAAAATATATCACCCTAAATACACTGTCACAAATGCAATGTCCAGAACTAAATAATGCAAAATACAAGTAAGAAAAACTTAACGGTGTCGTTTGTCATTTGTTCCTTCTTCAGTACTTCAACCCCAACTAATAAAGTTTGTAACACTCCCTAAGTATTACCTCAGTTGGACTGATGGTGGTCAAGTATCTTGAGACTTAAGAAAAATCTAGAAAAATGTTCTTCCGCTCTCTTTGGCTACATTGTACCTATGTTTATATTACTCTAGAGATTCACTCATTTATTTCCAGAAATCAGTCGATTCTTACTACTTCTCGGCTTTTCTTCGGGAACTTTTTGAACTCTGTTTTATGTTCATTCCCACGTGATTACATACATCTTGTGGTTGCCTTTGCCCCCATCCATCTAGCCGGTTTCGGCAAGCAAGCTCTATCTACTAACACTTTCTTTCCTTGCCAATAGCTTGAATTGACCATCAATAACCAATGATGACACTCGGTCAATAAACATTATCATTCTTACAACTTTTTGAGTTTAATCTCGCAGGGTTCTGTACACCATGGGTGCGAAATTCTTCATAGGATCTAACTAGCAACCTTTTTTTCTTCTTTTTCTTCTTGCATCCAAAGCAACAACAAAACTTTACTTTCAAAACAAAAGCATCAAAACAAATTTGTTTGGTGAAATGTGACACCGTAGGGCTATAAAAGTAACATCGTCCACGCAAAACAAATGCTATGAAAGTGTGCAATATGTAACTCCAAATCTATCCGTGAAATAACAAAGAATGCCTTGTTTTTCTCTTCTTTAAACCGTTTGATTTCGCTTTCGAGAAATGCTGATTGCACTTTCGAGAATCATAGAGCCCGAATTTTGGTTAGTGTTTTGTACTCAGTTATTTACTGCCAACGTATTTTGATCTGTACCTATCAAACCTGTTTTGCCAACCTGCTGCAACATTCCAAATCAAAAAAAATTTGAAAAGGTCCCGAAAGCATTTTGGAATCAGAAGCGTTGGTGAATATTGAATTATTCTCAAAAATGCTTCTTCAGTCATGCCATCGCTCGAATAAAAAATGGAGTTTGCCTTCAGTCTAGCTTTGCGAGCGAATGGCAGCATAGTTGACAATTTGCTCGCTTCTCTCCCTTCCGAAATTTTTTACTAACAAAAGCCTTTGCAAGTTGTTAGTACCATATGGATTGAATTTTTCTCATAGCAAAGCCTCATTGCTAGTTGGCTTCTATGCCTTTGTTCGTCGCCTGTCAATTTTGAAAATAAAAGTTTTTTCGAGACAATCGACAGTGCTCTTCAAAGTTAAGATTCAATTATTTGATTTTTGTCTTTTCGATCTTTTCTTCTATGCATTTGTTTTGAATATTACCTACTCTGAATTTTCTTCTGTCTTCATGTCAAGTCTAGGGGTGTACGGGCCCTAGCTTGATGTGTAGCGGTACAGGTTGGTATTATATATATTTATTATCTACATATATTACAAGAAAGGGGAAGGGGGAAGACTGACTAGGCAGCCTTACGGGGCGCGGTCGTAGGGGGTCACTGGCTCCTATCTGACCTTCTCGGCCAGCTCACGGGAGAGCAGCAGGCGGAGCTTAGCTGCGTCCCGACATCTCCATTCCTTCAGAAAGCTCGTCCTCGAGCTTGTTCGGCTGTTATTGAATGTCTTCCGAGTTACGTGTGTAAAGAGTACACGTGTTACGGCGAGACCATAGAGAACTTCGATTTCGGTACATTATCTTCAGACTGATTGAGTGGAGGAGTTGGTTTAGGCGGATTGAATAATCAAACAGCGACCTTCACCTCATCCTAGGGGAACAGAGTGAGCTTGTCCTCAAGCGAAGAGGTATACGGAAGGAACGATGTGACGTAGGGGACTGCTTGGAAGAGGCAGTAACATGTAGTTGTAGGAACATATCCCGGAAATTGACAAAGGGGAATAGTTGGCGTGGAGATTTATAGGAGTATAATGTGACCGGTATTAAAATTTTGATACGAGGAAGTTTATGGGTTGGAAGGGCGAAATTACATAGTTAACAAAGTATTGGGGGATATTGGATGACATTGGTAATTCTGAAATTATATTTTACATGAAATAGTTAAGCGACATGTGGAATTTTGTGATGTGTGATAATAAGACATCTAGGTAATTTGAACCGAGTGACATATAGTTATACGATATATAAATAATGCGAATGTTTATGAGGCGGAGGAAGATTCAGACGCTGAATTGAGCACAACAAACTGTGTTTAATTCAACGTAGTGGCAAATTTTGAGTGTTAGAAAAATGGGATTTTTTTTTTCGCTGCCTAGTACGAAATATTTTTTTTTATTCTTTGAACTGCCGGTTCAAAGAAATTCATGCTGATAGATAATTGCAGCGGTGCGGCAAAATAGGTGTAAACAAACTCACGTTGAGAAATATCCCGACAGTAGAAAAAAAAATAAAACTCTGATAGTTGGATTTTTTCCAAGCTGAGTTGCATAAAATTGTCTTGCAGTCTTGCGACCAAATTCAAGACTACATTCGTGAACAAAACAAACATGATGTCGTTCATGTTCTGATGTTTCCTTTTTTAATTGTTTTTTTTTTGAAAAAAAGTGGTTTTTGGAAGCATTAGCCCATTTTCGACATAGACAACATGAAAATGCAAACCAAGTTATACAAAATAAATTAATAGTACATTTTGGCATAGTAAATTATACAAACAGAACGTTTCCACTGCAGAAACTATGATATGTAGTTTTTGAGTTATAAGTGTAAAAACTTCAGGGGAAATGATCCTAACATTATGTGTGGTAATTCACGACTAATTTGCAATCTAAGAAAGCTATCTATGTTTCTTCAACGTCCAGATCCAATACAGAAAATTTTATGGTGTGATTGCTCCTGAATTCTGCTGAAATCTGTAAAGGAATCATTACCATCCTTTTCTAGGGAAAAATAAAAACTGGGTGACGTGAAATGTTCTAAACAGTTTTTTTTCATTCCCAAGAATGATTTTCAGTGCGACAAAAAAAACTATGCCTCCATTGCTTAATGTCAGCTTCGGCTGATCACCTTTCAAAAAAAAATGCGGTCATTCTTCTGATCAGAATATCAATCTGGATATCTGAACAAGTTCAGAAGCACTGAGGATTTTTTTTTCTTTTGGCAAACAGCAAGTTATTTCTTCTGCGAAGCGTTTCGGTTAAAAGAGAATTGTTCTCTGAAAACAATCTCCATTCAGCTACAAGTAATATTCTCTGAAAATATTTTTAATTGTAGTTCTGATTGCTACTTTTAACAACGTAATGCAGACTTGGTTTGTGCAATGGCACAAAACTGGAGGAACTGCTATATTCCAATGTTCTTACCAATAATGTGTCCATTAATTAGAATCAAAGTCATGAGCGCGGTTTTCAATGAACTGTTACAATCGATGCATGTTTTACAACCATTTTGCGAGCTTCTTCATTGTTTGAGTGTGTGATTACAGGTCTTATCCAGAAATGCTGAGGCAACGAGCCGATGTGAATTACTTAGAAAAAATTATTGCACTTTCGGGTTGTCAAACTCAAAAAGTCAATGCAAACAGGACGATGAACGAATTTTGTAAAAGAAAGTTTTTTTTCAACAGATTTGTGCACAATCAATAGAAAAAATTACGTCATGGAAACAACTCGAAATCTTTCAAAAAAACGTTCATCCAGAAGCATAATCTTTTTGACTAAACTGCCATCACTACCTTTGAATTTTCTTAACATGCAGAAACTGAGCTTGGCCAAGCTCTTCGTTACTGTCGTTGAATTCAGGAGTGCGAAAGAAGTAAATAGCAATCAGACTTTATGCTAGCCTTGCTCACACATCTCAAAAGTAGTCCGGTCTGCAAAAAAAGTGTCATTTTATCACTTGGTATGTAACGACGATGTTTGTGGTGTAAAAAGATGCATTTGAGTTGAGAGATCAAAGTGGAAATTGCTTTTTTTTTCGATAGAACTAATAGTTTTGGATTTTCCAGGTACCACATATTGTAAGACACTAAAAGTGTTTGCGATAAAATTGGTTTCGAAATTCTTAAAAAAATTAATAAGCTTATTTGAAAATTGATTGTGTCATGGAATCTGGGATCTGCTCTCCTAGCTTCTAGAGTAGAGAATTGAAAAGTATGTCTTTTTGCTAAAAGTTGTGACCTTGAGACCGGCAAAGGTTGCACATTTCACATCATCGTCCAAAAAAAAAAATTTTTTTTCCTTTCTTCCTCACGACGTTCAAAAAAAATATATAAACCAAATTCTTTTTTTTTGAAAATGTCTTTCATGCATTGATGAATGTCCGAAAACTTGATAAGAATGTTGGCTATTGAATCTGTTGTACTAATTCAATATTTTTGTGAGGTTCAATTTAGAAACTAAGAAAATGCTTGGTTTTTCTTTTCGGAGGTACATGTGGAAGTGCAGGTAACCTGTGCTAGAAAGTTTTTTTATGACAACTTTTTTTGGCTAACTTTAGATTGGTGGAGACATTACATAATCAATATCAAGCCGGAGTTTGAGGAGAATCTTGAAGATTTGATTTTTATGTGGAGTGGTGTTTTTCTTAAGCGAAAAATTTGGTCTGTTTTGGTATAAGGTTTATTTTGAATATCAGTTTCTTCCTGAATAAATTTTTATGATGACGAGAAAAAAATTTTTTTTAGCAACTGGACACTATGGTAATAACTATCGATTTCTTTGAGAAAATTATGAAGGTTTCAACCTTGTAAAGAAACTTTATCTCTTTCAATTTCAGAATTTTCAGCAGAAATGTTCTCTGAAAACAATTCTACTTCACATTTCGCCAAACACTATGTGAACATACCAAGGGTTGTGATCTGAAAAGTATGAAAGTGAAAGAAATTTTCTTTCCTGCTGTGTTACAACCGCATTTTGCGTATACCAACAATTGCTTGAAATTTCTAATGTAGATCAAAAGAAAAAAAGAAAGCGCGATGGCCTCAAATTGTTCAGCCTCATAGAAGCTAGCCTTTTTCCCTTCGAAAATAGATGAATACAACCAAAGTTACTAAATAATGATGAATATTGCAAAGTCGGTTAAGCAGTGCTGTCCTAATTTCTTCTCAAAGAAGATGGAATTGGATGTTGGGTCTGATATTAATTCTGTATTTTAGAAACTTTGTGAAGCAAAACCCTGAAAGTTGGTTGTGCAAAAATTTTTTTTTTAGTTTTTTTTTTCAGACTTACAACAAAGTCGGAAAATTGTCAGTTATAAGCAAATTTAATGCAAGCACAGTGTAGCTGATGCAGATTGCAATATTTTAGATGCATGGCGTCCACAAAAATGAAATTTTTTTTTGAGTGTTTCGAAATTGAAATGGATAACAAAGCGATTTGTTTTTCTTTTTTTCTTCGCTTTTCTTGTTTTTCTTTTTTTTTCAGCATTTCAATTCCAATTTGAAATGGCATCAGGTCGTTCCCCATGAAAGAAATGTTTGTGCAGTTTGAGTTGAAGAAGAAATTGATTGAAGGCTCGAAATATTACCAAGTAGACGTAGTAAGAGCAAGAAATGTGATTAAGAACATTAGCATCTACAAAAACTCAAAAAAATCACTTCCAAACTTTTAATCATTCAAGGGAGTTTTTTCACTTAGTCACTTGGTGAAAAAAACGCTGTTCTAATTTTTTTTTTGTAGGATTCTGAGACTTTTTCAGCTGAAAGTATGCCAATTCTATTTTTGAGAAAAAGATGCTACCGCAAATGTGATAACAATATTATTATCTCTACATCTGACATTTCCAACCTTGGAGCAATGTAAATCAAAGGATATAAGATTTCAACTCGTTGCGCTTTTTTTTTACTACCATCTAAATCACAAGTAAAGGACCGAAAATTTTGGTTTTTTTTAAATGAGAATTTGATGATATATCACTACTTATAAGTATAGCTTAAAGAGTATGATTGTCAGAAACAGAGGATGTTAGATAGATAACTCAGATCATGTTGATTTTTTTTTTGAATCTGTACTCCAAAGTGTGAACTAATTTAAAAATTTCAAGTCCAAGCGTCTAAAAATCAATGCATATGGCAGAGTATTCGACAGAATTGATCGCAATTATAAACAAGATCCGCTGTTTTGGCATTTGCATATGTTAGAACGCAGTTTTGGGTACAACGTGGAAGCGCGTCATTGTAACTATAGATTCGAAGGACAAAGACTACTGGATTTTTTTTTCAAGGCAGCAATGATTTTTATCTTATTTTTGATACATGGTGACTGTTCCTCAAAATTGAGGCTATCAATCTACTTGAGTAACTTGAAAAAGACGATGAGTATCTGCTCTTGAATTTAAATGACATGAGATTTGATCTATGCATGATCGATTTGGGCGTGATCAGTTATCAACATTGTGGAACTATTGGCAACCGTAGAAAATTTAACTCGGAAGTTGCGTAATTCCTCTCATGAATTTTAAAAAGGCGGCTGCGATATGCGATCAAAAGTTTCACTACTAGTCTCCGGATTGACTTGTAGGAGGCACGCGCCGAGACCGATGGTTGATGCATCGGTGTGGATGATATAGGGTTTTCCTAGAATAGGAAGCACTAAAACAAGCGCATCCACTAGGGCATGTTTTAATGCTTGGAATGCTATTTCTCACTCCTTGCTCCAAAGAAAAACTGCATCTTTTATGCGAAGTTTGTTCAATGAATGGGAAATTGTAGCAAAACGCGGTAAATCTTCAAAAGTACGATCCTGCACTAAGAATGATTTGAGTGCTATTATTATCTGTGAGGCGCGGAATATCACCAAAGCTGTCGAAATTTTTTTTTATTGATCTAGACGTGTATCATTTTCATGAAACAACAAACAATATAATTAGTGTTGTGTATAGTATGAATATTTCTAAATATTTCAAAAGGTTTGAAGTGGTTTTGTATTCGACAGCAGAAGGTAAATATTACGATAATATATTTTGCGTAAGATATACGGCAGCGGGATATCGGGCACAACTGTTGTTGTTGGCAGTGTAAGTTGCATAAGAACAGACGCTAAGGGGTCATACTGTGCAACTGCTGCTGTTGGCAGTATAAGTTGCATAAGAACAGACGCTAAGGGGTCATACTGTGCAACTGCTGCTGTTGGACGTATACCATGATCGTAAAAGATTAGGTTACGCAATTATTCCTGTTCCAAGGCTTATCGCGACACAAAGCAGACGTATTTGCACTATCGCAGCTGAAAGGTCATAGCGCTCAAATAATATTAATTTGTCACAAAAAAATTTGTCGCGGGTCACATGCTTACAACTTGCGAGGGCAGCTGCGTTGCTCTATAGCCAAAGGGGGTCACCGCGCGCGGACAGTAGCACTGGGTTTTGCTATATTTCCTGAGAGGTCGAAGCATTACGTTTTGTCGACACTTCCCAGCAGAAGTTATCTGCAGTGGGCCAGCAGATTTATCTTTCTGGGTCTAATACTGCAGTAAATTTTGTGCTAGCAATTGCGAACAAGTCCATTGTCTAATTATAAAAAAGAAAAAAAAATAAAATAAGTTAACAAAAATTCACGGAATCACGGTTTCACGGATCACGGATTCACGGATCACGGATCACGGATTCACGGATCACGGATCACGGCATCACGGATCACGGCTGCTAAATGCGCTTTTTAAATTCACGGATTCACGGATTCACGGAATCACGGATCACGGAAAATGCGAGCGCTTTACGAAAGAAAGAAATTGACAAAATGGGACTGTTCGCAGGACTGTATAAATAATTTTTATTTTATTTTATTTAATAATTTTTTTTCTTTCTGAAAAGGTTAAATATTTGACTCACACAGAGATTAGATATTTCACTCACACAGCTAATATATTTGTGCAACATAAAAAAAACACTCACACACAGTTGTTCGTTGGTGACGTCCGTAGCGATCGATCGAATTGTAGAAGGGGGGGGGGTAAGTTTTTGGAACCCATATCAAAAGTTGAGAAGAGAAAAAAAATTATTCTAGAATTCTAAAAAAAGAAATCTTCCCTGGGACCTCCATGTCAAGTCTAGGGGTGTACGGGCCCTAGCTTGATGTGTAGCGGTACAGGTTGGTATTATATATATTTATTATCTACATATATTACAAGAAAGGGGAAGGGGGAAGACTGACTAGGCAGCCTTACGGGGCGCGGTCGTAGGGGGTCACTGGCTCCTATCTGACCTTCTCGGCCAGCTCACGGGAGAGCAGCAGGCGGAGCTTAGCTGCGTCCCGACATTCACAGTTAATTTTTTATAAATAATGAATGCTGTATAATAATGTAACAATGCTGTTAACGATGTGCAAAAACTTTTTTCGATTTAGAGAGAATGGGAAAGGGTGTGAGCAAATGACAGACTGTTAGAACTAGTAGAAGGAGCCAACAAGAGCATGAGAATTACTGGTACAATTTTTGATTGTAATCCAAATGGACGAAAAAATTACGTGATCAATACCTGAAGAAGCCAAGACACTAAAAATTTTTATTCATTGATTTTCACTGATAAATTAGAAATGACTAAACGGAAAAACAAATTTGTCACTGGAGCTATTTTGAGAGGTTGACCGCTTAATTATTACTAGAGCGAATTTTTCGCAATGCCAAGATCAAAGAAAGGCGAACATTGAGTGGAGGTGTCTTCATTCTATTTTTCGAAAAAATGTTCTTTAATTATTAGCTTTTTTTTGAAGTGTTGGTTGTGTGCGCTCTAGTAAAACGGGATTATTTTCTATGCAAAAAAACCTCCAGAAGATTTTTTCATAACTGTCGCGTTTCTGGACAATCTATAGAGGTTCATAACTCATAATTACTGCAAAACAATAAGTCAAAGCGTCCCAGAGCAGAGGCAGCCGGCTAGATCGATAGCGCAAAAGAGCAGCTTCAAAGGCTGACTTTACCTTTTTTGCTCGCTACTGATGCACCCCCCCCCTTTAGAAACTAAACTTTCCAATGAATGATCAAACTTCAAATGAATCCTACAAAACAAAGAGAGTTCATACATTGATTTGAGAGGATGTGGTACAAAAACAGCCGACAGCTGTTTACTCTATGCATTGTTTTGCATTGGCTCTTGCGCTTAAGGCACACGCTCATCACTAATCCACTGATATACCAAAATGCTATTAGGTATGTTAATCCTCTGCGACTGGATTTCATGTCATCCTCGACGAACTCTGGCCGTGGTTTTTGCTGGGCTTTTACCGCTGTTCAGGTAAGAAAATAATAAAATTTACATCGAAACAAAAAGAGAAGCCAAAATATTCAGCTTCTTTCTCCTATACCCCGTCGAAATCGAATCAGATGTGCGAAGAGGTTTCGCTGAGAAAGGTGGAAGATCTGAGAAAGAGTTTAAGGTGAGAGAAGAGAAATTCTATGTTTTTCTTTTCCTCAGTTGTTAATCTCATGCTTCTCCCTTTGTGCCACATCAATTCTCTCTTCTTCTCAAAAAGGCTTCCAGTATCTTTTCAATGATGAAATGCATCCGACAACCCTGCAACTTTCCATTATTTTTTAAGCACTAGGGACTCTCCAGTTCATTCGCTCTCTCATGCTAGGTTTTCTTTGCAAGAAATTTGAAAACGCCTTCTCGCTTCTACGAAATCAAAATTTTTACCCAAAGTTTTGATTTATTTATTGTTGTCTATGAGTTTAGATAGAAACTGATAGGAAGAAGAGTTTAGACAGTTTGTGTACATTAAAATTATCTTTGAAAGGAAGGTGTGTAAGCGAATGACGAATTGAAGTTCATTTTTTTTCACCTGTCATGATATCATAACTTTTACCATAATCGACACGAGTACGCTGTTATGACAATCAGCTGACTGTTGCTTTTTATTACTACACCTTACCAAACCAATTGAAGATCACACGTAATTAGACGATTGATAATGTGATTGGGGCAAACTTGACATGACGTTTTCAAACTTGACTGGGGCAAAATGTAAACTTGCGCTAAGTTTAATCTATCCTTCGCTTTTTACACATTTTATTAGGTTGTCTCATAAGTTTTTTCATTTGGTTTTTCCCGTAATAAGTCACATACTTCTCAATTCTGATTAGAATGCAGGGTGCCGTTCCATACAGCAAAGCAAGCTCTATAAGAATTTTCACCTTCTTGAAAGCACTAATTCTTGAGAAATACCGAATTTATGATCAGTTAAGTGAACCTTAATCGTTGATATAAGATATCATGAAAAGCGATAAAATCGCGTATTAGTCTGTGAAAATAAGCGAGTTTCTCGAAGATGCGCACGAAGTGACTGAATAAATTAATGATTTGAATTGTCCATAGATTATTTTCTGTCCTACTATGAGACTTTCTGTGTTTGCAGAGATTTGCGGATTTTTACAACATCACTTACGAGGGTCTTGAAATATGGGCTGTACTTGTAACAGAAAAGAGATCAACGGGTCGAAAGTACATGAATATGTCCATGGAACTTCTCAACGAGGTAATTATTTTCACATAGTTTTTCATTTTTTAGTGTCAGTCACATCGCACAAAACTTCTTTTATCGGCACTTAAGGTGGAAAGATTGGACAAATATGTACATAACGTTAGTGTTGTCGTCGACGATACTGTGATTCACTATGATGATCTACATGGTATCGAAATAAATTATGTATTCAACTGGTATAAAGTAAGTTGTCAATTGATATGAAAGGCTGAAAATTTCTGAGAAATTGAGAGAACAAATTTCAGTACGCGTATTCATGGTCAGATTTTTTTGCCGACATAAATTTGACATACCCCGTGGGAACGGCCATGGGACACAAATTCTTTATTGGCAGTCACTTTTTCGGCGTGAACAAACACAAGGAATCTTTCGTAAGTTTGTTCACTGATAAATCTGCCTAATTTTGAATTTAATTGATTTAGCGAGGTCCAATCGAAAAAATGGAATTTGTGACACTTTGGTACATGAACCAGACACCAAATATGAGAGAACGAAAACGGTTGCAAGCTCTGCAATTGGAACTGTTCAGATTGAGTCGTCTAGACAATTTTAGCGATTTGATTAGTTTCGAAATGTACGGGGATCAGGTAAGCTCAGTCTTTGTTTGTATTTTCTCACTACATGTTGGTCTATGAAATTTTGCTCGGGGAGGGGAGGGAGGGCAGGCAGCGACATGAGCCTCGCCCTCCAAAATTTCTGGATTTCTTCTCAAAGTTTTAGTGGACCCCGAATCTGAAAGTGGCGGCATAAAGTTAATTTGAATTTAGCATATTTTAAAAACTCTTTGGTTACTTACAAGTGAAAACAAGCTGGCAAACTTTATAGCTGTAAATTCTGAAAGTTTCGCGATTCATCTTCGGGGTGGTTCGTTTTCATATAATTATGATAAGAACAACCGAAACAAAAAATTAGATTATTTGTCTAGCATATAGTCGTATTCAATATTTTTCCTTGTTTTCTGGAGAGTTTTCCATCGCTGCAAGCCAAAAATTGAATGTTGATAAAACTCCATAGCATTCGCAATTTCGACATTTTTAAACAATTATTTCACACAAGATCTGTAAATCAAGCCACATAAATTATAGCAACTCTGAATAAAAAACTGATAACATGTCTTCATTGTTGTAGATATATTTTAATTTTACAGGTTGCTAACGCTGAAATGCTTCGTGGAACAGTTTACACTGTAAATCTTTTCGTCGTTGGTGTAATTTTAATGGTAGCTTTTATGGCATTTGCTTTCAATCATCTCATTCTTAGATCTCAGGTAGGTTCTCACAAGGGAAGGATGGTTGGTCGAAGTGGCCTTTTGAGATGGATTGTCCACCATGATGGAGGACATAAAACGCTGGTTCCAAATCTGTCTTCCTTATCTACAGCGCATTCCTGGACGAGGAATTATGGGCGTTTAAAGGAGTAAAAAATGAGTATTTTTCTGGGATAGAAACGGTTGCTAATATTTTCCCAGCGCTTGAATGAGACAGCCGGAGGCGGATATATCTCACCTGAGAGTATTTATCTTACAAAGTGCTGGAAAGATTACCACTGGTTCATTTAAGCGCTAGGAATAATGTTACTACTGTTTTTATATTATTTGCACATTCATTTTTTATTCTCTCCAATAAACGCTCATAACTTCTCGTACAGAGCGCCGCAGATAAGGAAGACAGATTTGAAATTTTTTTATGTTCTCCAACAAGGTATACAAATCATCGCAAAAAGGCCATTTCGACTGACCATCCTTCCCTTATCAGTCTTTTTCATCCTCTGATTTGGCAATATTATGCATTTGAATTACAGATAATTTTGATCTTGGCTGCTGTCGGGTCACCAGCCATCGCAACGGCAACTTGTTTTGCAATTCTTGGTTGGATAGGTTTTCCTTTTAATTCTATCATGTGTATCACACCATTTCTTGTTATGGGAATAGGTGGGTCAGAATAATTTCCAAATTTTGCGCTTAGTTTTATAGTATTTTCACTTTTCAGGGGTTGATGACGCTTTTCTACTTCTCCATGCTTGGCGGAGGTACGGTAAGCATCCGGTTAAGGAACGTATGCGTATTGTTGTACAGCAAATTGGCCCATCTATGGCCATCACCTCAGCTACTAATACCGTAGCCTTTGGTGTGGGTGTGTTTTCTCCGACCCCACAGGTAAGTGTAAACACTTAAGAAAACTGGTTTATGATTTCATTTTGGAGTTTAGATGAGTGGATTCTGCCTCTGTACTTGTTTTGCTATATTTCTCGACTTTGTTTTTGAGTTTTTGATTTTTGCACCATTTATTGTGATGTTCTACCAAGCAAAGGACCATAAGCCAGCCAAAGAGAAGAAGAAGAGGTTTGCGAAGAAATAAACTGGGGAAAATCTTATAAGAACTGCAGATCTCACTATTCGACTTTCAGACGAGTTACCTGGAGGAAATTCACAAAAGTTCTGACATCGAATGTTGGACGAGTTTCTGTTATTCTAATCACGGCAATATTATATGTTTGCGCATATATTGGCCTTAGCGATATGAATCCATCCTTTGACCCATCAAAAACGTTCCCTTACGATTCGGACCTGCTTATCTCGTTGAGAAACTTTGAACGAGTGCAAAGTGAGGTTCGTTCATATCTATTTTTTTCGCAAAAATACGATATTATGCCAACTACAACCTAGTTTTTTATTTATTTTATAGTATTCGCCAATCAATTTCATCAGCGCTATGCCGAATGTATCCGAACCTCAAGAGCTATCCTCTTTTCTCGAAATGATAGGTCGGCTCGAACACAGCGATGGTTGTTATGGTCCTGAACGCACACAAGTATTACTTAGAGATTTTCTCGAGGTTTGGCAGCCTACTTTTGACTGAAAAAATTTACGTTAAATGGAGGTATTTATAGTGGGGAGAAGCGAACAATGAAACCCTTACACTTGATGATCTGCCGGCATACCTTAGTGTGAGAAAAATCAAGGATGTGAATATTGTGCAGTACAACATGACTAAGTAAGTTGCGAATTGTTTCCCTTTGAACTGAAAAAAGTCCTACTTTCAGCGGTACGGTAGACTCAGCCTTGATGAACTACATCGTCATATGTCGTGGTAAGTTAAGCTTTGATTTATAATTTAACTCACGTTTCGAAAAGAATAAGTCAAGAGAAGCCACCCACGTTTTCCCAGGGAACAAAGTTTTTCGCCCGAAAAAATAACGAAAAAATGTCTTTCTCTATGCATTTATAGTGCTTGACTATGCTAGAAAAAATTATAGAAAATATCTGCCCTTTGATTCAACGGGATTGGCGGGTGGAAGGCGACCGTTCGCACCCGCGACGGGTGCCCTCTCTCGCGAGCGCGCTCTCCGATCATTCCCTAGCCTTGATCAGGCCTCGAAGCCCCGTCTTTCAGTCGTAAACCCTGTTGAATCAAAGGGTGCAGTATTTATTTTTGATCATTTTCTTTAGGAGATCTGGACTGGAATCTAAGAGCTACAAAAATCGACCGTATGAGGAAGATTATAGATGAATATCCACAATTCCAAACTAGCCTTTTTGACTACGACAGTACAATATACGATCTCATAATCGCAGTTAAGGTCAGCGTTTTCAAAATCCTGTAGCTTTCGTCTATCAAAATCAACCAAAGCCATTTCTCGATTTAGCGTTTTTTTACAGGATGAACTTATCAAGGCCGTTCTAATCACTTTTGCCTGCATGACACTTGCATGTGCTTTCATGATACCTAGTTTGACGGGCGCTTCCATAGCCACGCTATCGATGTTGTCCATATCGTTTAGTAAGTTGCTTGAACTTATTATGTACTCAAAAATCTTCCCCTTCCACCTAATATGAGGTAATTTCAGCTTTGTTGGGAATCCTAGCTTTATGGGGTCAGAGTCTTGATCCGGTCACCATGATCAACGTCTTGATGGCCATTGGACTGAGTGTTGATTTCAGGTGAGTCCAATGTTACCACTTCTTATGTAATACTTGAAGCACCGTCCACCCAGATTCTCGACCTAATGTTTTTGCCGTTACGCGGCTTCTCAGGTTCCTGATTCCGAATATGAAGACGAGGAGTCTCGGGAAAGGTGACTGGCTGAGTTGGTACGGACGAGCGGGTATCACTGGAGGGGAGGGGGGAGGGGGGGGGGAGGGTTGCCGTCCAAGGGTCCTCTGCTTTCTTCGTTATTTCAGAATGATTTTCTCGCTTCCGAAACTTTCGAAGCTACATCTTGCGCTGCGATTTAGGTGTCGACTTGATGAAGGGCCCTATTATCGTAAGCTATAGAAAGCTTAAAGGCAGTGTCTCACCAAAGTTGAGGTCGCGCGGATTTTCACATACTCTATTAGGGACCTCTAAATAGGCCATTGCAACAAGTCCCACTCAATTTGACCCCCTCCACGCTGAGAAAAATTCGCTCAAAGTGGTACGCGGAGAGCGACTTGGTACGCGCGGACGACTCCTTCGGTCTTCCCCCTTACGCGTTTGAACATGTCCCTCCACTTGGCATCCACCTCCTCTGTGCTGCTGCCACTGTGGCTGAGGCTGAAGTTGGAAGGTACAACTCGTCCACGTCGCTTCCGCGGGGCCTCCAGAAAACGGGTTTTTGGGAACTTCGTGCGATTTTAGGCCTATACAGTGCTAGACAGGGTCCGACAGGCTTGCTAAATGCAAAAAACTCGGCAACTAAATTTTGGTGAGACACTGCCTTTAAGACCCCTTACTTAGGGTGGACGGCGCGTTTGACTGCAAGCTTGACGAAAGTCTCTAATATTTACCCAAAACTCATTGTACAAACCCGAAGCAACTTTTTGAACAAAACATGAAACAAGTTCCTGAAAAGTGAGCACGCCGCTTACACTGAGGCTCAGGCATAAATTTTGAACAATGGCAACAACGGCATTTTGATGAGTATTCGTTTTAGTGCACATGTTTGTTACCATTACCATCTTGGACAAAGAGACGGTCTCCTGTTAAAGGCAGACGAAAGAATAACAAAAATACTACGAGCTGTGGGAAGACCAATGGCTGAGGTGTGTTTGATTCAATGATTTATAGAATAATGTAATGAATTGATGCAAAAGCATGAGCGTTCCTTTTGCTATAGAGCAGTATAAATTTAGAAAAAATGCATTAACAGCAATTTGCTCCATAGAGCGAAGCAAGCCCTAAGCATTGTACCACTTATCCGTGTAAAGCGTAATCCGTTTTATGTTTGAGGCCAAAATTTGAAAACATTCAGCGCTAAATTTGATTTTAGCCCAGAATAATCCCAGTAATGTCCTATTCCTGTAATACACGTACACAACTATTCATTAAGTGCATTCACTGTAATTCTTTAAGGGCTGTAAATTGAGAAAAAATAATGACCGAAAATTGGCAACACAGTCGCTCGCTGTCTTCGCATATAACACTAGTTGTACTCTACAAACCCTTTAAAAGTAGAACTTTGAACCTGTCCTTTTATGTGCCCACGCCCGGAAAGTGTTTCGTCTGGAAAGAATCACGTTTAGCATAAAAAACGAAGAAATACTCTAGGAATATGAAAAGGGCTTGTTTTTTTATCTATTTTTCTTATTTCTCCTCTAGAAGGAAAAAGCAATCTTATGTAGTTTATTATGTGTCTATAAGATGACTGAGTGGGAGGCATCCAAGATTTTTTTCGGTAAGATCCGATTTTTTATGGTTCTTTAATCACTTGTTGCTTCCGGCCTCCAACTTAAGTAGATCACGATTTTCAAAACAATTTGATGGCTGTCTTGTAAAGCTTCTTTGCTCTGTTGAGTTGTATGCTACATTCATTTTTAACATTCACACTGCGGTTACCGCATAAGGAATGCTCACTTTTTTGCACCAACCTAACAACAACTCTCTGTCACACTTGATAAAATCAATTCGTTGCAATGAAATTTCCATTGCAGGCATCTCTGTCGACATTGATATGCATGTTCCCATTGTTTTTTGTTCCTGTCTACATCATCGTGGCATTTGCAAAAACCGTGTGTCTCGTGTCGCTGCTTGGTTTATTCCATGGCATAGTAATCATCCCAGTCTGCTTGTCATTCCTTATTCGAACTAAGGACATGCCAAGAAATAATCTAGTTTTGAATGAGCAGAAGGAGACTATGCTCACGTGATCTCTACTGTTTATAGCCTAGTGGATTTGTTAACGCAACCAAATGTCAACTACATGTTTGTAAGAATATCAGGGTACAAATGATATCATGTTCTTTTTGTTGTCCATTACATGTACAAAGTTGTAGGTATTAGAATTGGAATAGTCATTTTGTATAAATCGTTGATCGTCAGAAGCGTACATGTCGTCCCAAAAAATGGGTTAGTATTTCGCGATCATCCATAGAGCTGGCTTCAAATAAGACCTACGAAGAGCGTAATAACTACTCGCCCTTCTGAATTTACTGCCGCCTTGAGAATTTCCAAAAGAAATTTAAGAAGCTGTGTAAACATTTTCACGCACATTGGTTTCACTTCTCAGCTCTTTGCGAATATTTAGAGCTTTCTTAATTGTGCCCACACACTTTCAAAAAACAAGAAAACAGTTATTTCGGTATATCTGGCGGATCCAGACGAAGCTTACAGTAAAGTGCATAGTTTACATTCAGAAACTATGTCTCTAAGCTCTTTAACACGTTGAAGACCGTGTGCATATGCCCACACGTGACTGCATTTTCGTGCATACGCGCGTATGCACGCTAGTTTTTAAATGTAAATGAAAAGTTCTAAGGCAACTTCTATGCATTAATACTGGATGGCCTGATTGTCTTGTAGAACACAGGGCATCGCGGCAGCTTTTTAGAAGTTTGAACCGCAAAAATTGGGTGATCACTCCATTTTTGAAGTGGTGGACATATGCTAATTATGTTTTCCCGAGAAGGCTATTGTGTAGCTATTATGAAAGAAAGCAAAGATGAATCAAGCAAAAAACACCTGGTATTATAACGCTTTTCTCGAAGAGAGATCCCCCGAGACATAGCCATTACATGGTTTATTAGAGGAAAAAGCATGCAAAAATCTTAATCAGTGTAACTCCTGTTAAGCCTGTGATAACATGTTCTCTGAACGAAGTTCTATGTTTTATGAATAAGCGTCAGAATGACTCCCACACAATGCTTTCGTGCACACGCGTATATGCAAGGGCCAAAAAAACAATAGTGAGAGTTTCGCCCAAAATGGCTCGCTCGTCAACTTGTTAAGAAGCAATGACGGTGATCCCTCCCTTATGGGTAATGTTTGTTCTATTTTCTCTTTTCTATACATCTTCCCTCGCTTCATAAATAGGGTCTCCATAAGAGAAATAATCAGCTCTTCATACCGCTATCTCAATCTAATACATCTTTATTGCCCACGGCAAAAAGTACATATCGTCCCTTCCACAGTTGCTGCTACCCTTGGTCTGCGTCTCAGACCTGCCACGTATGGTTAACATATCGGCAACGTGGCAGCAACATGTTTGCAACATGCCGTAACATGTTGGCAGAACATTTTGACCACGTCAACGTGTTGCTGCCAACGTTGCCAACGTGTTAGTCACACGTGGCACGTCCGCGACGCCAGAAGGATAGCAGCAAATGTGGAAGGGACGATACCTCGTCAATGTGCTTATTTCAATGGCTGTTCTTGAAAGTTTCATTGTTTGATTTTAGGGTGCCTTCATACCGCGCCGGCAGCCGCTGCTGGCAGCCCGTAGCAGCCGCTGGCAGCCCGTAGCAGCCCGCAGCAGCCGCTGGCAGCCCGTAGCAGCCGCCAGCAGCCCGCAGTAGCCCACACCAGCCGCCAGCAGCCCGTGGCAGCCCGTAGCCGCCGCTGGCCGCTTTTGTCATACAAGCGCAAAATCATCAAATTCTTACTATTTTAAGTGCAACCGCCTACGCCCTCCATCCTCCACGCTTATTCCTTTCTGTTTCCGCAGTTTCATCTCATATAACAACATATCTTGTCCGTTCTTGTTATTATCTTGTTACCGTAGATTGATTATCCCATCGATGCTCAGTTTCCCTCTCGCAATTGAACCATATTTCGCCAAAGTTTCTTCGCAATGTGATTTCTTCTGACTTTGGATGCGTCCAGTTCCTGCAGGTTGCTATTTGTTGATTTTTTTAGGTATGTTCTGCTTCAGTCATATCACATCGGCGTTGAAGATGGAAAATATGGGCAGGCGCAGGAAAGGACTAAGAATTTGATGATTTGCGCTCCTATGACAAAGGCGCTCAGCGGCGGCTACGGGCTGCTGGCGGCTGGTACGGCTGCTGGCGGCTGCTACGGGCTGCTGGCGGCTGCTACGGGCTGCTGGCGGCTGCTACGGGCTGCTACGGGCTGCCAGAGGCTGCTGCGGGCTGCTACGGGCTGCCAGCGGCGGCTGTCGGCGCGGTATGAAGGCACCCTTATTGACAAGACGCTGATCACTCCAGCTAATGGCGGACCAAGGCGATTTTGCAGCAAGACAAAGTTGAGTAGTTTGGTATGGAACTAAGAAAATATGCGAAGTGGGTGGAGTGAGCAATAAATCCCCCCCCCCCTCCCACTCCCCCGACAGGAGGCTAATGGAGAAAAAGCGGCGGGTTTGTGATTTTCGGAACAAGCAATGGTATGAGAATGTAGTGCAACAATGAAAGCCTGAGCGTGTATTTGGACATGATTAATGCAGATTCGTGGCAAACTTTGGACTTGGTAGGACATCTGGTCGACATGTGCAAGGGAGACCGCAAAAGACGTCCGAAACAAGGCTTCGAGCAAGATGCAAAATGATCTTGTCTGGGGTGAAGCCACAGGTGCAATGGGTGGAGCAATTCTCTGCCCCTTTCACTTTTGGGCGGCACTTGGATGACTCCCTTCATATGAGACTAGACGAGAGTCAAGCATAAGCTGGGTTCATGCTTTTTTCCATGTTCTGGAACTGTTCCCGCACAATTCCCGCACTGTGCTGAACTGTTTCGGAACTGTGCTGCGCCCCGCACGCGCTAGAACACATGCAGTAGGTTTGAACAAAAATGGAAAAGAAAATGGACGAGCGCACGAAGACCCATCTGCCCGGATACATGGGATAAAACAAGGTTATTTCTCCAACCGCGCTTCAAGTTCGCAACTTTTCTCACCACGAGGAGAAGCGGGGTAGAAGAAAGAACGGAAAAACAATGATATGGAAAAAGGAAAGGGGCTGAAAATGCCCAAAAACGAAACTCATCGAAAACAAGAGAAAAGCCCCAATTTATGCAATTTCAGAATAGCTCGCACTCCCTAATTCATGGCAGATGGCTATAGAAAGTACGCGGCTTCCTGAAACAAATGGAATAGGTCTGAGTAAAAATAAAGCGGAGAGAAAATTGATGAGCACAAGAACACACGTTTTGTCGCATACGCAGAGCATTCGAAATTCCGCTGACCAAAAAGGGAAGCGAGGTAGAGGAATAAGGCCAAAATGAGAGAAATCTGGAAGAGAAACCGTTAAAAACGGTCAAAATATTCCAACTCCCGCCGTCCAAAACGCGTGCGGGGCGGCTGCAGCGCATGCAGCACAGTTCCGGAACAGTTTCGCACAGTGCGGGAACTGTGCCGAAACAGTTCCGGAACATGGGAATCAATATGAAACCAGTCATAACGGCAGAATAAAATAATAACTGTGATAATTGGTGCACATTTTGTTTGGAAACGCTAGCCGCTGCTTCTTTTCAGTCATAATATGACTACACACAGCGTTTGCTGAGAAAAACGCAAGCTTGGGAGCTTTTGTCTCGCTCAGAGTGCCTTAGTTTTGGCAACGATATAAATCCATAAATTTAGAGGATGTCTGATTTTTAACGGTAAGAAGGGTGGGGCTGAAAGCAACGTTGTTTAATGAATAAATGTGGCCGCGCTGAAGATTATGCAAGAGTAGGAGGTTTGGTCTGGATGGATGCATGTTCAATGGCAAGAATCGAACTATTTCTTTCATCAAAAAGCATGATGGAAATTAAGAAAGCATTCGAATTTTTCAGTTTGAAGCTTTTCATTCACCTTCGAAGCTTCGAAAAATACTTCTCCGTTCCAAAAATGAAGCATAAAATAATTCAGAAAATCAGCTGATATTGTAACTAAATAAACTTTCTCACATCTCGCTTCGCAAAAGAGTTAGAAAAAAGAAACGGTCTATATCGATCCCTCGTGCTCTAAGCTATCGAACGGTATATTAACTGTAGGAGCATAAAGCATTCCCGCTCCAAGAAAGTCTTGCTCCGACGACCCATGCAGGCCAAGCCATTGAAGGAGCGGGGCGGAGCAAGCTAATAGTAAATATCTCCACCCCTTCCAAGTTCCGTTTTCATAAAACCTGGGCATGTTCGTATCTCCCCATTTTTGAGAACCACAAGTTTCTTACAAGGAGAGGATACTTAGTCGAAACCACCAATCCAGATGAGGCATATACCATCTTAGAGCGCTTGAAACGCTGATTCTAAATCTGCAGTTTCTAGCTGCGGAGCGGTTTTGTAGAGGGAGTTATGAGGGGTGTTTTCTCTGAGGTTGAGGCGCCCTCCACCAGGTCTCCCCCTACCTATGAGCACTGTAGAGGAGTACCAATTGTGGCAACTGACCTAGTGGTAAGTGACGTGCTTGATAAAGAGAGTGTCAAGGTTTTAATCATCTTCGCATGCTAAATTAAACTTCTAAATGGCTTTAGAGCCCTAAAGCATGAAACTTCTGATGATATGGATACTAATCGAAGTTAGAAGTGTTAAAAAAAACTAGAGTAATATGAGTATTACAATCTTTACTGTAATCTTCATTCAAGTTACTTACCATTAGGTCAGTTGCCATCAGCTGATACTCCTCTACAGTGCTTACAGATAAGGGGAGACCGCTGGAGGACGCCTAAATCCCAGAGCGGAGCACCCTTCATAACTCCTTCTACAAAACCGCTCCGCAGCTAGAAACTGCAGATTTGAAATCAGCGTTTCAAGCGCTTTAAGATGATATATGTTTCTTCTGGATTGGTGCTTTCGACTAAGTATCCTTTCCTTGTTAGTTTCTTTTAAAATCTATATACTATTAGAAAGCTCACGAAACAAGGATTCAACGTAGGCCGTCTATTTTTTCTAGGCCCCTTTACTCAGAGATATATAGCATTCAAGATGAAAATATGCGTATCCTTACAGAGCAAGACATCGCCAGTAAATGTAGGCCGTCTTTGTTTTTCTAGCTTTACTCTTCCTTTCAGAAATGGAGCGCAAAATATTCGCATAAAATTAGCTGATCTTGCAGCTAGATAAAATTTTCATATGTGAGTTCACAAGAGGGTCCGGAAAGAAAGAGAGGATCTCCGTCGATTCTACATGTTCCTAGCTTTCGAATGGTATGTCGACTGATAGGACATAAAGCTTTTCTGAATTAATAGTCTCAGTTCCGATGACCTTTCAAAGCCTAGCATCGCGAATTTTTTCATGTTACCCTTTTGTATCACCAGTTTCCCTTCTTTTGGTCCGTAGTTCCGCTCGAAATGTAACTTACTTCAGCATTCACCTCAAGGATCAACTACTATCTTCACTTTTCTAGGTCGGAAATAGCCGAAACCCCCTTCACCTGGAAGGGACTCTGCTCCCCTTGTTGCACCTATGGGTGAAGCTATAGTGAATAGCTTCTTCGAACAAAACACCAAATCAATTTTTAAAAAACTTGACAGAAGTGAATCTTTCCAATGAAAGACTTAAAATGATTTGAAAGATTGATTACTAAGACGTTAATTGAGTGATTTTGCTCCATTACAAAAACTCACATCCGACGATGGCACCTGCAACATGTTACTTCAGTCATGATATGCTAACAACTGTCTTTCTTAAGTCAGTAAACTACTTCTGTCCTTTCTAAGGCTGGGTGACTACTAATTTTACTACTTTTGATACTATTTTACTACTCCGTAAGTTACGACAGCTCCAGCATAGAGCTTAAACTGTGCGCTGTACTGGAACTGTACGAATCACAATCACTCAGCAGCACTTGGTGCTCTTCTCGATATTTTCAAGAAAGATTCTCAAGATTTCTAGCTACTGTTTAAACTCATTGGCTTCCAAAGCTAAAAAGCTCGTAAAAAAGTATTTGAAAGCTTGGACGTTTTTAGCATTCCGTTGAGGCCATTACGGACTAGGGGCAAGACCTAACGCGAGATGAAGAAGTTACTCTGTTTCCAGGGACCATATTTTTTACGGATCATTTGAACTTAGCTATAACTATGCAACTATATCTATTAAAGTATCAAAAAAAACGAAGTTTGTTGAATCTGTGAAGTAAGCCCTTGGAGTGAGTTTATCTCAGATCGTTTTTTGTTCAAGGCGTGGGTCACCAAGTGAGTCACTTTTCTTGTTGTCAGTGGATCAAATGCAGCAAAAACAAAGCCAGCGAGAAAGACGATCGATACAAGATTGAGGATCTAGACCTCAGCAACGCTGCTCATCTCATCTTACAAGGGAACGATACTCGGTGTCCGTGGCCTTCTGAGATGAGATGTATATCATTTCACTCGTCTTCGAACGCTGATTCCGAATCTGACTTCTGTTTCTGCTAATCACTTCAAAGATGTTATGATGGATCGCGCGGAGTTTGGCTACCCAGTGAAATACGGTCGGAGCGCGAAGGCTAACGTTGCGCTGTGGTCTAACGGTTGATGCGATAAGCTCATGAGGCGGTGCGGGTGTAGGTTCGAATATTTTTGTGTTTTTCAGTTTTACATTGCCTCAGTTAACCTTCTTTCGCATCCTCGAGCTAAGTGAACGCCCTTACTCTTCAAAAAATGTGTAAATTTGGAACAAATGATTACTGTTTGCGCTAAAATGTATCCAATGATCATAAGAGTGAATTTTCTTGAACAAGTGAGGCAGTGCAAAGGTAAAAACACAAAAAGATTTGACCCTACACCTGCCTCAACTTATGAGGCTATCGCACTATTTACTAGACCAGAACGTGGCCACAATAGAGGCCGTTCCAATGACCATATTTCCCTTGGGCTGCCAAACTTGACTCAAAATTCGCCATAACTTCTTTCAGAGAAACGATTAGCAGAAACGGATGTCAGATTCGGAATCAGCGTTCGAAGATGAGTGTAACGGTATGCATCTCGTCTCAAAAGGCCACGGACATAGAGTATCGTTCCCTTGTTAGGCCTTCTTCAGAGCTAGAAAGTCACAATCGTAATCTGCAACAGGCTTGCGCTTCTAATCTCAGCTGCTCCTATATCCATTAGTCTATAAATAAAGGCAGCTGTGGACGAATGTGGATATATGAGGATCGCGAGTGGAAACTGACTGGAGTATAACGAAGATACCGCCCAAGCCGCAACTCAGATGGTGCACTCGTTGCTGAGACTTTCGTCAACAAACCAGACCCGGCTAGGACGACTGCATCAGCTTGCATGCCACTGCGTTTAGACCTACCACATTCGGATCCTTGCACAAAACTCTGCAAAAATGTAGGTGGTCCTTTAAGTAAGGTACGAACAGAAGCCTTGATGCTGTTTTTGAAAGTTTTGAGGAGATTTTGCTCTCACAACATCTCTTTGGCACAAACCATTACTTCACCACCTTATCCAGTTTATTCTTTTCTTTTCTTTGAAACTAAAGAGACAAGATCATCAATATGTTGTTTCAAAGTAAGGGAAATTATACATGCGGCATTGCGCCTTCAAGAACGGTATTTGAAATCAAAAAAAAATCTCAGCCAAGCGAAGAACCAAAAATGAAGAGGTAGCTCACACGCCGTGCATGCCTGATTCAAAGACTAGAAATAGTTTAGCACTCCTACGATATCTGGACACCGATTTAAGTCACACCACAAGTACGATGCAACAATGTCATCGGCATCTTTTCGCTGTAACGAGTTGATAAATTTTGTATTTTTACATAAAAACTAAAAAAAACCAAATAGAGTAGAAAAAACGACTATGAAGAATAGGTGAAGGGGCAAATTGGCTCTCTTTTGAAACTGCAGAGTTTGAAGGGTCGAAGAATAGTTTGTACAGTTGATTGAATATGGAAATTAGGATATGGTAGAATTTCTTGTGCCTTTCCCAATCGAGCGAATCATCAAGATATTGCAGACCACTGTTTCTTTAGAGAGTCAAAATATACATCGCGCTCCTTGTTGCGCTCGGGCCGAGCTATAGCTTGTCGAAATTCCAAAATCTTTAGTGACTCCCGCCGTAAAACTACATAGATCCAAGTTGATAATATTAAGAAATAATATGGCATAATCTACAAAGAAACAGAATGAATAATCAATCCAAAAAAAGCATACATACATGTACTGAAGCCATTGATATAGCAAAAATCTTGAGAGGCATTTTTTCGCGGAAACTTCGTACTACGACGTTCCCTAAAGCTAATAAATCATTAGCATTCTTCTTGTGATAATACGGATCTTACCTAGCATGAAGATGCCGAACACCAGAAAATGGGTTATGGCAATAGGAAAAAGGATGCGTAGTACTTTTAGATTTTCTTGTATTTCATAACGTAGTTCTAGACGGAACCTCCTTGAAATATAAGTTTTTGTTCTAAGATTCAGTAAGCTTCTTTTGTTTTACAACATTGATAGAATTATTTGAGAAGAGCTTCTGCATCTTTAAAAACAGGCATTAACCTGTTAGGAAAGTTTGAAACAACAATCCTTCGTTATTCTTTAGCTCATGGTGGAACATATGAAAAGAAGTAAAAGCTACGTGTACTCCAACCCAGTGTAAGCAGAAGCACTCTGCACGAATTCTCTTCGGTGTGTGCTTTGCGAGCTCACAGGGCTGAAATTCTGTCAACTGTAAATTGAGGACGACATGTCATAAACCTGGATTCTTGGGAAGATTTTGTATACTGTAGCTGCGAATTGCGGCGAACCGTTGCAAAGCGGACGCCCGCCATTCCGGGAACCACTCCTGGGTTAGAACTCAGTGTAAGTCATGACTGGAATTGCAGTCGATACATTAGTTTCCGCGGTCGAACTTACCAGGATTGAAGGTAAGAGTAAAGGTATGGGACTTTCCTTTACGTCAACAACTCTGACGAATTTTTCATTACATTTGAACGGCCAGAAGCTAAGCTGATTTGGTCGAAAGAAGCGCAAACCGTACTAAGAATGTTGTAGAGTAACAGTTGTTGCAATAATTCGGTTGTTAGTGTCTTTGATGAGTACAAAACAAGTCCAGGATCTAATGCAAGCGAGAAGAGAGGATGCGTATCAAACTCAAAAATTAGCGTTTACCACAAGAGAAGATGCAATTAAATGAGCTGTCTGGGACAGAGCCCGTCTATCAGGTGATAAGGTATGACGGTATGGCCAAAGACTCCACAGAAATCTCGAGCAGAAGGGAAGAAAGTAGATAAACAGGTTAGCGTCATCTACAGTTCAAGCAGAAATTGAAGCGCACCACAATCTCAACGCCGTTCAAGCGGAAGCTTCGTAAAGGTTTCAAGCAGAGCTGTCACTGTTAGCTGTTATCTTAACAAATGCGGAAATCGACGTATGCGAGAATAACATAGGAATTAAGAAGCATCACCGTAACCGTGCACGTATGTCCGTAAAATCTGCTTCCAATCGTTTTTGTTTCAATAAAACATCATTGTTGATCATTCTTTTACCATCCACGTTCACTTTTTAGCAACATCAGACATTGCATGCTCAAGCACAAGCTGTAAGAGCTAACCCGTTATCCAAGCTTCTCTTATAGTGGCGAAGACAATATGTGAACGTCAGCATCGATATTAAGTCGATGATTAACATCGAGACATATATTAAGCTCATTCTGGATGTTGAGGAATTTGGAATGGCCGCACAATAGAATTGCAACTCATTGGGATCCGTAGAACCGAGTCCCCATCTCGCGCATACTGCCGATAATAGCGCCTGAATTGTAATACTATCGAATAACGTCCCAAATTGGCTTTTGAAGCTAACCACCACAACAGCCATAACGGGCCCCACATATTTGCCTCTTCGCTCATAATTTCCAAGTCGATATGTTGCTATGAGTCTTTCCACAGTAAAGGCAGCCTAGAATATATGTACAGGAGTGTCTTTAATGGCCGCTCAAGCTGATTGCTGTAGGTTTGATTGCGCAAATTTTTGGTATAGATTTTGATTTGCAGACCAATAAGTGACTTCATGCAATGCGCCCACTTTCGAGACGTAGCAGTTCCATTCTGCGTCTTCATAATCAAAAACCCGAAAAAACTTTAGCTGATGTGCATTTATTCACGAGGGAGAGTAACCTTGTTTGTTGCAGATGATTGTATCAATTCTGCGACGCAACAGTCATTTTTGTTTCCAAGTGTAAAATTCATTGTTGTCGTCTTAGCCTGGATCATTTGCTTGTTTTGGAGGAGAAACGAACTGGAGCGAATGTCGGAACAAACCAAGTTCTTAGGTTAATCAAAAAAAATCACCTGTATCAAGATGAAACCGATGATGCACGTGATCAGCGGGATATTAAGCCAAGAACATTCCGCTGCATAGTAGATAAGCGAACAAGGAGATTTTTCGTCAATAAGATTATAGATGTACAAAGCCTAGAATGTAAATGATTTGCCACAAAGTAAGGTGACTTCGCCAAAATAGAAAAATAGCATCTTCGCCCCTTGTTTTTCCTTGTTGACTTACTTCGTTAGCATATCAATTATTGCGTTTTCCTATAGCATCACAAATCAAAGAAGACGCAAATTAGAAACTTACATATATGGCTACGGTAATCAAGTTGTAGATGATACCGTAAGCAAACAGTAGATAAATGAGGATCTGTAAAGCGAGATGGGTGTATATAATGGAGCTTGCGATAGGGGAAATAATTTTCAAATTCTGGCTCAAGTTGCTAAGGTTTGTATTACCTGCACGTTCCAATGAAACGCTGTGAATTGATAAAAGCGAAATCCTATCAAGACAGTGGCTATGACTGATAGGCAGGAACTGATAGCTTTGACAGTACCAATTGAGAGAAATGTGGGATTTGTAGGAATCTCTCTGAGCACCAAACACATGCTAACATTCTTCATCTTAACACATTTTTATGCAAATGTCATGTGATAGGCGTCAATAACGTCGAGTGATGCAGTAGCACAAAAATATTCTTAATTGGAAATATATGAGTATCTTGGCAATAGTCACTGCTTTTCAAATTATCTGGAGTAAAATGAACATTTTCTTTGAAGCTCCTGGCTCCATACATGCTCCTTTGTGCAGAAAAAAGTGCAGAGTAACTTAGAAACAATGCAGAAGTCAAGACGATACAGGCTAGTAATAAACATTAGTGCTCAAATCTTGAGAGGAGTTGGGAGAATTCTGAAGTTATTGCTAGAAGAATCAGTTTCTGAAGCTGTACGTGATTACATGCGATAGTTCAACATTCTCTTCAAAAAGGGGCCTTAATCTGTGTACTGGAAGCGTACGAAGTCTGAGCGTGTTTATTTTACAATGCTAATACACACATGCTCACAAAAGATTGTTCAGGTGCTCATGTACAACACTGCTACAGATTCGACAACGGGAGGTCTAATTAAAACGGTTCGTTAGAATATTTATTGGGTCCTAACTTCACGCAGACCCTTAAAGGCAGTGCTTCGGCAAAACCAAACATCCCGAAAAATTTTGATATGGAAAGTTGCCCGCATCCCAAACATCAGAAAAGAGCATCCGAGCTTCCGCATTACATGCTGTCTCTGCCTAGGAAACTGCCTCTAAACCCCTGCGTGCAAATCATTCTTACACGCACTCGGACGAGCTTGCGGTCCCCCTCCCACCGTCAAAGGCGGCAGGCTGCAATGCTATATACATGAGGATCAATGACTCTACGTCTCTAACCATGGCGGGGAATGGTCCACTCGTCCGAATTCAAAACAAGAATCCCTGGAAAATGCTGGTTTTCGGAATTTTCGTGCTCTACAAAGTGTATTTCCGAAATCAGCGCGAAATTACTCCAGGTAAGCGAAAAAACTTCAGGTCGAGGATTTGCCGAGCCACTGCCTCTAATATAAGCGTAGTTGTTTTCCTCCTAGTTCGGGAAGGCACGCTCAGCAATCTGTGGAGTAAACTAAAAAGGAAAATACACCTGGTAACGTGGCTTTTTGCTAATTTGTAAATTATAAACTGCATAGAAGCTATTCCAGATTTGCCCTCCATTTCTGCTGTTTAGTCTTTGGAGAAAATTGTGGGGGTTTCTGCCAAATAAGCTTGCACTTCCTCAAGTAATAGAGAACACGGATGTTGATACATTGTTAGTTACAAACTTCAAAACAGCATCCATTCAACATTAGCTTCATGCTAGGCTCAAACTGATTGTCTTAGGTTCTCGCGAGCTCAAAAAATAAATACTGAATAATTTATAGTTGCACTTCAACCTTGCATAACCATTCCCAAAAGAAAGGCTTTTGATTAGTTCGAAGGTCGCGCACCAGATGTTGTGCATAGACAAGAAGCATTTCAAGAAAGCGTACTGTACAGCACATGTGTGAAAAGCCAAGGTCACCAAGTATCCGATTTTTGAGTGTTCCCATTCACATAAATCAAAACAAAATGAGCTGATAGTTGAGGCAATAGAGACCAAATAATTTAGAAATTATCTGCGTGGTCTTACAGTTTGTGATGTATCGAGTAATAATTTGAATGGCATATGTAGTGGAGATTCGCAGCTGATACTTGTACAGGTGAATTGCTGTTTGCGCCATTTATTTGCGATATACAACTAGTAATTTCAGGCGTTACGTTTTCACATTAGGTCTCCTCCTACGTCATGGTTGTAAAAATCGTATGTGACCACAGTCTAGACTGTAGATTAGGCCTGCTGCAGCAAACCTAGACTTTCTGACTCAAAAAATAATAAAATTTACATCGAAACAAAAAGATGAGCCAAAATATTCAGCTTCTTTCTCCTATACCCCGTCGAAATTGAATCAGATGTGCGAAGAGGCTTTGCTGAGAAAGGTGGAAGATCTGAGCAAGAGTTTAAGGTGGAAGAAGAGAAAGTTTATGTTCTCCTTTTCTTCGGTTTTTAATCTCATGCTTCTCCCCTTGTGCCAGATAATTTCGCTCTTTCTCTGAAAAAAGCTTCCAGTATCCTTTCAAAGACGAAACGCATCCGACAACCTTGCAACTTTCCATTATTTTTTAAGCACTAAGGGCTCTCCAGTTCATTCGCTCTCTCATGCTAGGTTTTCTTTGCAAGAAATTTGAAAACGCCTTCTTTTTACGAAATCAAAATTTCCGCTCTAAATTTTATTTCTTCATTGTTGTCTACGAGTTTGAATAGAAGCTGAAAGAGAGTAGAGTTGGAACAATTTGTTTACATTCTAAAAAATATTTTTGAAAGGAAGGTGTGTAAAGCAAATGACGAATTGAAGTTCATTTTTTTTATTACGCTGTTATGACAATCAGCTGACTGTTGCTTTTTATTACTACACCTTACCAAACCAATTGAAGATCACACGTAATCAAAAGATTGATAATGTGATTAGGGCAAACTTGACATGACGTCTTCAAACTTGACTGGGGCAAAATGTAAACTTGCGCTAAGTTTAACGGTTGTCTCATAAGTTTTTTCATTTGGTTTTTCCCGCAATAAGTCACATACTTCTCAATTCTGATTAGAATGCAGGGTGCCGTTCGATACAGCAAAGCAAGCTCTAATTTTCACCTTCTTGGAAGCACTAATTCTTGAGAAATACCGAATTTAGCTTGATCAGTTAAGTGAACCTTAATCGTTGATATAAGATATCATGAAAAGCGATAAAATCGCGTATTAATCTGCGAAAATAAGCGAGTTTCTCGAAGATGCGCACGAAATGACTAAATAAATTAATGTTTTGAATTGTCCATAAATTATTTTCTGTCCTACTATGAGAGTTTCTGTGTTTGCAGAGATTTGCGGATTTTTACAATATCACTTACGAAGGTCTTGAGATATGGGCTGTACTTGTGACAGAAAAGAGATCAACGGGTCGAAAGTACATGAATATGTCTATGGAACTTCTCAACGAGGTAATTATTCTCACATAGTTTTTCATTTTTTAGTGGCAGTCATATCGCACAAAATTTTTTTTTATCGGCACTTAAGGTGGAAAGATTGGACAAATATGTACATAACGTTAGTGTTGTCGTCGACGATACTGTGATTCACTATGATGATCTACATGGTATCGAAATAAATTATGTATTCAACTGGTATAAAGTAAGTTGTCAACTGATTTGAAAGGCTGAAAAATTCTGAGAAATTGAGAGAACAAATTTCAGTACGCGTATTCATGGTCAGATTTTTTTGCGGATATAAATTTGACATATCCCGTGGGAACGGCCATGGGACACAAATTCTTTATTGGCAGTCACTTTTTTGGCGTGAACAAACACAAGGATTCTTTCGTAAGTTTGTTCACTGATAAATCTGCCTAATTTTGAATTTGATTTAGCGAGGTCCAATCGAAAAAATGGAATTTGTGACACTTTGGTACATGAACCAGACGCCAAATATGAGAGAACGAAAGCGGTTGCAAGCTCTGCAGTTGGAACTATTCAGATTGAGTCGTCTAGACAATTTTAGCGATCTGATTAGTTTCGAAATGTACGGGGATCAGGTAAGCTCAGTCTTTGTTTGTATCTTCTCACTACATGTTGGTCTATGAAATTTTGCTCGGGGAGGGGAGGGAGGGCAGGCAGCGACATGAGTCTCGCCCTCCAAAATTTCTGGATTTCTTCTCAAAATTTTAGTGGTCCCCGAATCTGAAAGTGGCGGCATAAAATTAATTTGAATTTAGCATATTTCATAAAGTGTTTAATTACTGACAAGCAAAAACAAACTGGCACACTTTATAGCTGTAAATTCTAAAAATTTCGCGATCCATCTTCGGATGGTTCGCTTTTATATAATTATGATAAGAACAACCGAAACAAAAAAATTAGATTATTTGTCTAGCATATAGTCGTATTTAATATTTTTCCTTGTTTTCTATTTTCTTTTCAGAGTTTCCCACCGCTGCAAGCCAAAAATTGATTATTGATAAAACCTCCGTAGTATTCGCAACTTCGACATTTTTAAACAATTATTTCACACAAGATCTGTAAATCAAGCCACATAAATTATTGAAAATACTGAAAAAAAATTGATAAAATGTCTTACAATGTCATATATATTTTTAATCTTACAGGTTGCTAACGCTGAAATGCTTCGTGGAACAGTTTACACTGTAAATCTTTTCGTCGTTGGTGTAATTTTAATGGTAGCTTTTATGGCATTTGCTTTCAATCATCTCATTTTAAGATCTCAGGTGAGGATCAGTTTTCTTGAAAATTTTACAATAGTAATATAAACCAATTACAGATAATTTTGATCTTGGCTGCTGTCGGGTCACCAGCCATCGCAACGGCAACTTGTTTTGCAATTCTTGGTTGGATAGGTTTTCCTTTTAATTCCATCATGTGTATCACACCTTTTTTGGTCATGGGAATAGGTAGATCAAATTTGATTTCAAAATTCGCTCTGTATGTCTGTATGATGACTTTACAGGTGTTGATGACGCCTTCCTACTTCTTCATGCTTGGCGGAGGTACGGTAAGCATCCGGTTAAGGAACGGATGCGTATTGTTGTTCAGCAAATAGGCCCTTCTATGGCCATCACCTCAGCTACCAATACCGTAGCCTTTGGTGTGGGTGTGTTTTCTCCGACCCCACAGGTAATTGTAAACACTTTAGAAAACTGGTTTTTAATTTCATTTTGGAGTTTTAGATGAGCGGGTTTTGCCTCTGTACTTGTTTTGCTATTTTTCTCGACTTTGTTTTTGAATTTTTGATTTTCGCACCGTTTATTGTGATGTTCTACCAAGCAAAGGACCATAAGCCAGCCAAAGAGAAGAAGAAGAGGTTTGCGAAAAAAAACTGGGGAAAATCTTATAAGAACTGCAGATCTCACTATTCGACTTTCAGACGAGTTACCTGGAGGAAATTCACAAAAGTTCTGACATCGAGTGTTGGACGAGTTTCTGTTATTCTAATCACGGCAATATTATATGTTTGCGCATATATTGGCCTTAGCGATATGAATCCATCCTTTGACCCATCAAAAACGTTCCCTTACGATTCGGACCTGCTTATCTCGTTGAGAAACTTTGAACGAGTGCAAAGTGAGGTTCGTTCATATCAAATGGAGTACAAAAATGATTTTTTTGCAAAATTACGATTTTATACGACTACGATCTAGTTTTCACTTATTTTACAGTATTCGCCAATCAATTTCATCAGCGCTATGCCGAATGTATCCAAACCTCAAGAGCTATCCTCTTTTCTCGAAATGATAGGCCGACTCGAACACAGCGATGGTTGTTATGGTCCTGAACGCACACAAGTTTTACTTAGAGATTTTCTCGAGGTTTGGCAGCCTACTTTTGACTGAAAAAATTTACGTTAAATGGAGGTATTTATAGTGGGGAGAAGCGAACAATGAAACCCTTACACTTGATGATCTACCGGCATACCTTAGTGTGAGAAAAATCAAGGATGTGAATATTGTGCAGTACAATATGACCAAGTAAGCTGTTGTTTCCTCATAAACTGAGATAATCGCTTATTTTTAGCGGTACGGTAGACTCAGCCTTGATGAACTACATCGTCAATGTCGTGGTAAGTTAAGCTTTGATTTATAATTTAACTCACGTTTCGAAAAGAATAAGTCAAGAGAAGCCACCCACGTTTTCTCAGGGAACAAAGTTTTTGGCCCGAAAAAATGACGAAAAAATATCTTTCGCTATGCATTTATAGTGCTTGACTATGCTAGAAAAAATCATAGAAAATATCTACCCTTTGATTCAACTGGATTGACGGGTGTAAGGCGACCGCTCGCACCCGCGACGCACTCTGCATCTCTCTCGCATGCGCCCTCTCTGATCATTACCTTGCCTTGATCAGGCCTCGGCCCCGCCTTCCAGTTGTCAACCCTGTTGAATCAAAGGGTGCAATATCTGTCTTTAACTGTTTCATTTAGGAGATCTGGACTGGAATCTAAGAGCTAAAAAAATCGACCATATGAGGAAGATTATAGATGAATATCCACAGTTCCAAACTAGTCTTTTTGACTACGATAGTACAATATACGATCTCATAATCGCCGTTAAGGTCAGTGTTTAAAAAAATCCCTCAATAATTTGTTTAAAAAAAAGCAACCAAAGCCTTTTCTCGATTTAGCGTTTTTTTGCAGGATGAACTTATCAAGGCCGTTCTAATCACTTTTGCCTGCATGACACTTGCATGTGCTTTCATGATACCTAGTTTGACGGGCGCTTCCATAGCTACGCTATCGATGTTGTCCATATCGTTTAGTAAGCCTTAAACTCATTATGTACTCAAAAATCTTCTCCTTCCACCTAATACGAGGTGGTTTTAGCTTTGTTGGGAATCCTGGCTTTATGGGGTCAGAGTCTCGATCCAGTCACCATGATCAACGTCTTGATGGCCATTGGACTGAGTGTTGATTTCAGGTGAGTTCAATGTTATCACTTTCTATGTGTCTCAACCATGAGCTTCGGTGAAGTCTCTATGAAACAAGTTTCCAGAAAGTAAGCACCTACTTACATGAACGGCTTAGGCATAAAATTTGGGCAATGGCAACAACGGCATTTTAATGAGTGTTCATTTTAGTGCACATGTTTGTTACCATTACCATCTTGGACAAAGAGACGGTCTCCTGTTAAAGGCGAACGAAAGAATAACGAAAATATTACGAGCTGTGGGAAGACCAATGGCTGAGGTGTGTTTGATTCAATGGTTTGTAGGTTATTGCACTGAGTTGATGCAAAAGTGATGAGCGTTTCCTCTGCTACAGCAGCAGTACGAATGGATTGATAGAGCAAAGCACGCTCTACGCAAAACGTAATCCGCTTGAGCTTGAAGCCAAGATCTAAAAACATGCTGCGCCTCAAAAGCTCGATTTTAGCCCAAAAAATTCTAAAAATTTCCTACTTGATCTGCATGTAATATACGCACACAACCACTTCATGTGCATCCACTGTAATTATTTGACGGCTGCAAATTGAGGAAGAATAATGGCCGAAACATGGCAAAATAATCGCGCGCTGTTTTCACAGCGTCATTTATCTAGTCACCTTACCGCGGCGCGCGCTCCACAAAAGCGACGAGTAATGATTTCGTTGGAGGCAGCGTCCGCTCATAATTCTGCCTCCCATGTTTTTGCCATTCTGGGGCCTTTCCGTGGCCCTGATTACAGTCATGAAGTTCAAATAGTCCAAAACTCCCAAAAAATCCGATTCCTGAGGGCGCGGGCGGCTTTCAGTACATGGGTGGGCGGAGTCTGATAGGATCTGGGCGGGGCCTGATAGCACTTTGGTTTTTCCAGACCCTTTATCTCCATTCTGAAACAATATAGAGGACAGAACCAACGCAAATGCCCCTCCCGTGGGGCCTACATTCAGCGACCCTAATTGGAGAGGGAGGGTTAGATTTAGGCTGGACACTGCCTTCAAGTGTTACTCAAATGAAAATTAGCCAACCAGAATTTTCAGCAGAAAACACTCAGAAGATCCAAAAAGAACATCTTGGCGTTACCGAATGAGATGTCAGTGTGTTTGTGTGCAGTTACACGAGGTGACTAGGCAGGTGGCGCCCACTAAATAAATACCAGTTGTACTCTACAAACTTTCAGTATTAGAACCGCTAGCCTATCTTTTTATGTCATCGGAAAGTGCCATATTCAGCGCAAAAAATACAAAAGAAATGGGTTAGGAGCAGAAAAAAGCCATTTTCCTTTTTTTGCTTATTTCTGTTTTTTCTCTTCTAAAATCGAAAAAAAACAATTGCAGTCATGTATTTAACTATGTGATAATTGGGGAGGCTTGCAAGATTCTTTTCGGTAAAATCCGACTTTTTTTATGGTTATTAGTTGCTTTTTGGTTTTCGCTTTTAATATGAGGTGGATCACGATCTCTGATTGTGAGGCAATTTGGTGGTTGTTTTTTTGTTTGAGCTTCTTTGCTCTGTGGAGTGATATGCTACATGCATTTTTGATATTTATACCGCTGTAAAGCATAAGGAACGCTCACTTTTTTGCACCTACCTACAACAACTATCTGTCACACTCAATAAAATCAATACGTTGCAATGAAATTTTCTTTGCAGGCATCTCTATCGACATTGATATGCATGTTTCCATTGTTTTTTGTTCCCGTCTACATCATCGTAGCATTTGCAAAAACCGTATGTCTCGTGTCGTTGCTTGGTTTATTCCATGGCATAGTGATCATCCCAGTCTGCCTTTCATTCCTCATTCGAACTAAGGACACACCGAGCAATAATCTAGTTTTGAATGAGCAGAAGGAGACTATGCTCACGTGATCTCAACTGTTTATAGCCTAGTGGATTAGTTAACGCAACCAAATGTCGACTACATGTTTGTAAGAATATCAGGGTACAAATGATATCAAGCTTTTTTTGTTGTCCATTTCATGTACAAAGTTGTAGGTATTAGAACTGGAATAGTAATTTTGTATAAATCGTTGATCGTCAGAAACGTAATGTCGTCTCAAAAAAATGGGTTAGTCTTTCGCGACCATCCATAGAGCTGGCTTCAAAATAAGACCTACAAAGAGGGTAATAACCAGGGTCAAGCGTGGGGTGCGGCACGCCACACCGGGGGTCGTATTGAGGATCAAAAGGGGAGGGGGTCGTAATTGGGTAATCTGATCATAGTGATAACATGATATTCGTATCCTATCCATAATTAGCATGTCAAATAACCCTTATAGACAAAGTGTGAGCGATTTCTGAAGGTTCAAAATACTAGGCTACCTAAGTGAAATGGTCAAATTCCAACATGGTTAACTTTGTTTCAAAGGTGATTTAGCCATCCGTTTTTGCACTCAAGACAAAGCACTACTCCTTCTTTGTCCACCTCAGGAATCCTGCTTCAGAAGACCTCCAAACTGTGGAATTAGAAGCCAACCAAAATCTCGTTTATCCCATTTTTCGCTTTTGATCGCTGTGTTTCACCAAATATTATTTGGAGCTAAGAAGACGAATCAGGCTCAAAACAGTCCCATGGAATCTACAAGGTTTAAACTATCGATTCATATAAATATTGTCCGCTAAAATTGTTTTTTTTGATATAGTTAATGGGGTGCACCCCCCTCAAAAGCTGCTGCTGCCGCAGCTTTTAGGGGGGGGGTGCCGCACCCCATTAACTTATACTCTTATACAGGGTGTCCCAAAATAATGTGCACACTGTTTGATTTTGAATAACTCTCTTATTGTGAGGTCTTCTATGGTGTCAATGTGGAAAAAGCTGCCGTTTCAAAATTTTTCAAAAAAATGTGAAAACTTGTCTAATAAGGTTTTTATGGACGCTGAGTTCAATACTCAACTATTCACAAGATTGCGAAGCTTTCTAAACGGTGTAACCGCACTTCTTAGGAATATTGAGAAAATGGCCGCCACCGCTTACCTCGCATAACTCTTCAGTGAAGCATCATAATAAATTGGGAACTTTACAGTTAGAATCAGCAACTCTAATTGGCCTAGTGTAAAATTTTCAGGCTGTTTTGATTCCTTTCTGAGGCAAAATACGGCCTTTCATGGCCCAAAACCCTCTTTCAACTTTCTACCGTAATCCTACAGTAATGAAGAGCGGTCGGTGATTCCCTCCATACTGTAAATCTAAGCTGAAGCCAGCTCTACAAAAAGGTGCTTACCGTTTCTCGAAAGACCTCATAATAAGAGAGTTATTCAAAATCAAACAGTGTGCACACTATTTTGGGACACCCTGTATATAAAGCTGAATGTCTGTTTGTCTGTCTGTCTGTCTGTCTGTCTGTCTGTCTGTCTGTCTGTCTGTATGTCTGTATGTACGTATGTTCCGAATAGAAAATTCCATTTCTGAACCGATCGGGACCAAACTTGGCACACATACACTTCGGGCCCCGGCGGGTGTCATAGGCTACTTTTCGTCATCGATCGATATCGATTTTATCGATTTTTTGCAAAATTTGAGCTACGGGGCTGGGAGTTGGCACAGGGGGGTAATCGAGCATGCTGATCACCCCCGGCGGGGGTGATCAGCATGCTCAGCATGTATAGTCTGGACCTTGTCTTTACTTGTTATATGGAGAAAAGCGAGTTCTTCAACTTTTTTTAGACTCACGAAACTTCAGTTATATTTCTCGAAGACAGTACTACAGAGGCTTTTTGCTTAGCAGCGTGAATCTTTCGAAAATGCAACCCTGGTATTGGAGGGGGGTCGTTTTCGAGGCCACTCAGGGGGGGGGGGGGGGTCGTATTCGGCCGTTCAGTGCCACACCTCTTGCTCTACCCTGGTAATAACTACTCGCCCGTGAATCTACTGCCGCTTTAAGAATTTCCAAAAAAACTTGAGAAGCTGTGTAAACATGGTTTTCACGCACACTGGTTTCGCTTCTCAGCTCTTTGCGAGTACCGGAGCCTTCCGAATTGTGCAACACTTTCAAGAAACAAGAAAACAGTGATTTCGGTATACCTGGAAGATCTTCAAGACGAAGCATTACGTAAAGTGCATAGTTATATTTGGAAAACATGAGCTCTTCGAGGAGCGATGACCCTTCCTTTATGTGCAAAGTTTTTTCTATTTTCTCTTTTCTATACATCTTCGCTTCTTGAGAAAAAAAACGATGAGTACACATTTGAATCTTTGCATCTGTATATTCTTTGCTAGGGATATATTCAGAAAGCTTCACAAATACGGCCCTCTTAAGAGAAATAATCAGCTCTTTAGCTCTTCGTGCCGCTATTTCAACCTCATACATTGTCAGTGGCCACGTCAAAGTACATACCTTGCCACATTTTCCATAGCCCAATGAGTACGTCTTGTTAATGTGCTCATTTTACCGGCCGTTCTTGAATGTTTCATTGTTTGAATTTATTGACAAGATGCTGCAAGCGCTGATTATTCCAATCAATGGCAACCAAGGTGATTTGCCGCAAAATAAAGTGAGTGGTTTAGAATGGAACTAGCGTAGAATACGCGAGGTGGAGTGGAGTGAGCAGTGATTCCCTCCCCTCCCCCCCCCCTCACAGGGGGCTCCAGGAGAAGAAGCGGCGAGCCTAAGATCCTCGGAACAAGTAATGATATGAGAATGCTGTCTAAGAGTGCTGAGCTGTGCTTCAACACGATCAGTGCAGATTCGTGGCACTTTGAACATAGGACAGCTGATCATCGTTTGCAACCGCAGAGACGTTCAGAACTAGATTTTGAGCAAGATGCGGAATGATATTGTTTGGGGGGGGAGCTATAGTAAATAGTTTTTTTTTTGAATAAAACAAGAAATCAATCAAAAAAAGGACAGAAGTGAACATTTCGAGTGAAAGTCTCGGGATGTTTTGGTAGATCGATGCTGCGACATTGCGTGATTTTGCACTACAAAAATTTACATACGATACCGGCACCTGTAACATGCTACTGGAACTACGAGATGTTGGCAGCTGTCTTTCCTGAAACAGCACACTATTCTTCTCTCTAACAAGGGAGGGATGGTTGGTCGAAGCGGTCTTTTGAGATAGCTCGGGCACCATGGTGGAGGGCATAAAACGCTGATTCCAAATCTGTCTTCCTTATCTGCGGCGCGTTTCTGGACGAGGAGTTATGAGCTCTTAAGGGAGCAAAAAAAATAAACGCTTTTTTGGGATAGAAACAGTTGCTAAAATTTTCCCAGCGTTAATGAGACAGCCAGAGTTCGGTATTTCTCACCTAAGAGTGTTTATTTATGGAGCGCTGAAAAGACTACCAATGGTCCATTCAAGCGTTAGGAATAATGTTACTACTGTTTTCATATTATTTGCACACTCAATTTTTCTTCAATAAAACTCATAACTTCTCAAGCAGGAACGCACCGCAGATAAGGAAGACAGATTTGGAATCAGCGTTTTATGCCCTCCAACATGGTAAGTGCGGTTCATAATTATACGAACGCCCAAAATTTTGTAAGTCTTCGGACTTTTTGGGAGAAAGTCAAAAAGCCGTTAGTACCATGCGATAGACCACAGCCGAAAACGGTATATGATCCATAAGAATGGAAATTAATGTCAATCTTAGGAGTGTTTTTGCGCCTAATACGAATTTTTAGAGGTTCATAATTATGCGAACACCTCAAACAAAGTTCCATTTTTCATTCAAGTTGCAATCATTTGAGTCCAAATTTTTTGTAGAGTTACAGCAACAAAGTATGACATATCTGCTACACACTGAACCCACAGTTCAAAAAGAGGACCGTTACTTTTTTTTCAGAAGGCATTAAATGCTTTTAGAGTGATTGCGCTCCAAAAACATACGTTCTTTTGTGGTTTACGCACTCTAATTAGCTTGTATCAAGGTTATGAGATAAAATAAGCTCTTTCGATAGATATTTTGTTTGACGCATGGAAAATCTTTGCGTTTTCGTGCCGTTTTCCAACCAAATTCCAACCTTACCACAGAGTTAGCACGATTTCAGCCTCAAAACTCAGCTTCTGAAGCCGTACAATGAAGTAAGCATATAGTATGATGAAGTAGGCATATAGTATGTAGAAGTTTACAAGACTGTATAATTGATTAGTAAAAAATCAGCAGCGTTGAGCGTTTGTTTTGGCCACGCAGACGTCGTTTCACCAAAAACACTGTTTTTGCTATTGCACCTTTATTTGGTTTGTAGCTCCACAGCCTCAAGACCCGCTCTACAAAAAACCCAAAAACTTTGGAGGAACATCATCATGCAAACAATGCAGCTGCTTCATATAAAATGTTTGTGCAAGAGAGAAGCTGAGTTTTGAGGCTCGAAATCGTGCTAACTCTGGGGTAAGGTTGGAACTTGGTTGGAAAACGGCACGAAAACGCAAAGATTTTCCAGGCGTCAAACAAAATACCTATTGAAAGAGCTTATTTCATTTCATAGCTTTGGTAGAAGCTAATTAGAGCGCGTAAATCACAGAAGAACGGATGTTTTTCGAGCGCAATCACTCCAAAAGCATTTAGAGCCTTCCGAAAAAAAGTAACGGTCCTCTTTTTAAACTGCACTGGGTTCAGTGTGTAGCAGATATGTCAGACTTTGTTACTGTAACTCTACAAAAAATTTGGACTCAAATGATTGCAATCTTGAATGAAAAATGGACCTTTTTTTGAGGTGTCCGTATAATTATGAACCGCCAAAAATTCGCATTAGGAGCATAAACACTCATGATACTAACGGCTTTTTGACTTTCTCCCAAAAGTCCGAAAAATTACAAAATTTGGGGTGTTCGTATGATTATGAACCGCACTTTAGAAGTCATCGCAAAGCCACTTCGACTGACCATCCTTCCCTTGTAAGGCTGCGTTCATACTAATCCATAAGTTCTTCCGACATAGAGCTCAAACTGTGAGCTGTGCTAGAACTGTACGGATCAGTAGGAACCCAGCCTAATCTGCATAGCTTCGCACGAATTTCGACCAGCTTTCAAATGGTACATAGCTTGTCGGGCATTTCGCTTTCTTACTTTTAATGAAATCTTGCTCCAGTGACTTATAAAAGCCATCACTATGAGGGATGCGGTGTGGAGCAAGCTAATATAAATACCTCCAATTTCCAAAAACTGGCAAGTTTTCCCCAACAATCTATGTGCCGCGTATGTCAGCAATCAACTATCGGTACTCACTTACAACGTTCACCTTCAAAGGCGGGAACAGCCAAGACCTCCTTCACCTAAAGAGGTCTCGGCTCCCCCTATCGCACCTATGGACCTACTACATTCGGTCCTCTACAACCCTGCAAGAATGTAGGTTGTCCGCTAAGTAAGGTACGGAAAGGTGCCTTTATCCTGTTTTTGAAAGTTTTGAAGAGGTTTCACTCTTAAAACATCTCATTGGCACAAGTCATTACTTCATCCACCTCAACCAGTTTATCACTTTCATTCGCTTGAAACTAAAAAGACAAGATTATTAATCTGTTGTTTCAGCGAAGGAAATGATACATGTGGCATTGTGCCTGCGAAAACGGCATTTGAAATTAGTGTAACAAATGATCTCACCTAAGCGAAGAACGAAAAATGAAGAGGTAGCACGCCACACATGCCCGATTTGAAGACTAGAGATTGTTTAGCACTCCTACGATTTCTGGACACCGATTTAAGTTACTCCACAAGTACGATGCAACAACATCATCTCCTCGCTGTAACGAGTTGACAAATTTTGTATCATGACATAGAATAATAAAAAACAACTAAGTTAGAAAAACGGCTATGAAGAATAGGTGAAAGGGCAAATTGGCTCTCTTCTGAAACTGCAGAGGTCGAAAAAGAGTTTGTACAATTGATTAAATACAAAAAAGTAGGATAAGGTAGAAATTCTTGTAAACTTTCCAATCCGAGCGAGTTATCAAGATATTGCAGACCATTGTTTTTTCAGAGAATCAAAATATACATCGCGCTCCTTGTTGCGCTCTTGGCGAGCTATAGCTTGTCGGAATTCCAAAATCTTCAGTGACTCCCGTCGTAAAACTACATAGATCCAAATTGATAAAATCAAGAAATAATATGGCATAATCTACAAAGAAACAGAATGAATAATTAATTTAAATAAAGCATACATACATGTACTGAAGCCATTGATATAGCAAAAATCTTGAGTGGCATTCTTTCGCGGAAACTTCGTACTACGACGTTCCCTAAAGCTAATGAATCATCGACATTCTTCTTGTGATCTTACGGATTCTACCTATTATGAAGATGCCGAACACCAGGAAATGCGTTATGACAATAGGAAAAAGGATACGTAGTACTTTCAGATTTTCTTGTATTTCATAGCGTAGTTCTAGACGGAACCTCCTATAAATATAAGTTTTCCTCCCAAAATTTAGTAAGCTCCTTCTTTTTTCCATCATTGATGGAATTATGTGAAAAGAGAGTCTGCATCTTCAGAAACAGACACTAAACTGTTAGGAAAGGTTACAATCGCGTGAAAGTAAAACAACAATCGCGTGTTATTCTTTAGCTCAGGTGTAACAGAGAAAAGAAATGAGAAAAGCTACGTCTACTCCAACCTGACGTAGGCAGAAACATTCTGTACGAAGTCTCTTCGGTGGGTGCTTTGCGACTCACAGCGCTGACATTTTGCCAACTATAATTTGAGGACGACGAGTCATGAACCTGGGTTCATGGAACGATATGAGCTACTGTAGCTGCGAATTGGGGCGCACCGTTGCGAAAAGCGGACGCCCGCCAGTCCGATTCCCCCTCAAACTGAGTCGAAACTGAGTGTAGGTCATGATTGGAACTGCAGTACAAGCAGTTTTCGCGGTTGAAGATACCAGGATCGAAGGTAAGAGTAAAGCTACGGGATCTTCACTCAAAACTGACGAATTTTTCATTACATTCCAAATGGCTATAAGACTAAGCACGCAATGATAAAGTGATAGAGTGCATCCCTTGTTGTTGAAGATGGGCAATTAATCTCAGCTGGTAGCAGCGGCTGATGTGACAAAGCACTTGTTATACAGTGAAGGGAACTAAAATGAGAGCAATCAAAACATCCTTGAATGAATATGTAGCTTGGAGTATATGATGAAGCGAACATAAGCTGATCAGAGGCGTTTGCTGTAAGCATTCCGTTTGCTGGGTCGTTCGCAGAGGTAGCGGGTGTTTGCTTCCTACCATTTTCTGGAGGTGCTTGCGGAGGTCGGAAGAACCTTCCACGTATAAAGCCTTTGACAAATGAAGTTTCGCCCATTACTCGGAATTGTTCGGATAAAAAGACAGGCTGCCTCAGGGCGCGTTCTAGTGGAAGATTACCGGTCAGGAGCTGAGCTATGATTGAAAGAAGCGCAAACCGAACCAAGAATGTTGTAGAGTAACTCTTGTCGCAATAACGTAGTCGTTAAGGTCTTTGATGGAGTAGAAAACAAGCAATCTGATGCAAGAAAGGAGAGAGGATGCATATCAACTTCATAAATTAGCGTTTACCACAAGAGAAGATGAATTAAATGAGCGGTCTGGGACAGAGCCCGCCTACCAGGCGATAAGGTATGACGGTGTGGCCGAGCTCCGCAGGACTCTCGAGCAGAATGGAAGAAAAATATATAAACCAGACAAGGTTAGCGTCACCTGCAGTTTAGGCAAAAATTGAAAGGCACCACAATCTCAGCGGAAGCTCCGCAAAAGTTTCGAGCAGAGCTGTCACTGCCAGCTGTTAGCTTAACAATTGCGAAATTAGGCGTATGCAAGGATAACAAAAGAATGAAGGCGCATCACTTGCATGTATATCCGTAAAAATTGCTTACAATTGTTAATTATTTTATAAAATGTCATTGTTGCAGTCGTTCTTTTACCATACACTTTCACTTTTTAGCAACATTAGAGATTGTGTCCGAGACAGCCTTGCATGCTCGAGCACAAGCTGTAAGATGCTAACCCGCTATCCAGACTTCTCTTATAGTGGCGAAGACAATATGTGAACGTCAGCATCGATATTAAATCGATGATTAACATCGAGACATATATTATGTTCATTCTGGATGTTGAGGAATTTGGAATGGCCGCACAATAGAATTGCAACTCATTGGGATCCGTAGAACCGAGTCCCCATCTCACGCATACTGCCGATAATAATACCTAAATTGTCACACCATCGAATAATGTAAACAAAGTGGCTTTCAAAACTAACCACCACAACAGCCATGACGGGCCCCACATACTTGCTTCCTCGCTCATAATTTCCAAGTCGATATGTTGCTATGAGTCTTTCGACAGTAAAGGCAGCCTAGAATATATGCACAGCAGGCTTTACTGGACGCTTAAGCTGATAGCTGCAGGTGTGACTATTCAGATTTTTGCCATAGATTTCAATGTGCAGGTCAAGTGACTCCATGCAATGTGTACACTTTTGAGACGTAAAGATGCCATCCTGTCCCTTCCGGAAACACAAAAAACTTTGGCTCATGTGCGTTCATTCACTCGTGCACGAGGAAGAGCAACCTTGTTTGTTGCTGATGGTTGTATCAGTTCTGCGACGCGCAGTCATTTTTGCTTCCAAGTATAAAGATTCATCGTTGTTGCCTTAGACTGAATCTATGTGTGTTGAGAAGAGAAACGAATTGGAGCGAATTTCGGAACAAACCAAAATTTTAGGTTAATCAAAAAAAGTCACCTGTATCAAGATGAAGCCGATGATGCACGTGATCAGCGGAATATTAAGCCAAGAGCATTCCGCTGCATAGTAGATAAGTGAACAAGGAGATTTTTCGTCAATAAGTTTATAAATATACAAAGCCTAGAACGCAAATGCTTTGAAAGCAAGATGACTTTGCCAAGATAGAAAAATCGCAGCTTTGCCCCTCGTTTCTCCTTGTTGACTGGATATCTCGTTAGCTTATCAACTAGTGTTGACTGAGCATTAGCTTGTGTTTTCTTATAGTGTCAAACAATAAAAAACGCAAACCAAAAACTCACATATATGGCTACGGTAATCAAATTATAAATGATACCGTAAACAAACAGTAGATAAATGAGGATCTGTAAAGCGAAACGGATGTATATAATGGAGCTTGCGACAGGGGAAATAATTTCTATATTCTGGATCAAGTTGCCAAGGTTTGTATTACCTGCACGTTCCAATGAAACGCTGGGAATTGATAAAAGCGAAATCCTATTGAGACAGTGGCTATGACTGATAGGCAGGAACTAATAGCTCTGACAGCCCCAATTGAGATATATGTGGGATCTGTAGGAATCTCTCTGAGCACCAGACATGTGTTAACATCTTTCATCTTAACAAATATTTATGCAAATGATGTCATGTGATAGGCGTCAATAATGCCAAATAGATGCAATAGCAGAAGAATACTCTTAATTGGAAATATGTGAGTATCTTGACTATAGTCACTGTTTTTTATATTATCTGGGGTAAATATGAACATCTTTGTTGAAGCTTCTTGGTCTATACATGCTCCTGCAGGTAAAAGTGCAGAGTCGTAGAAACGATGCCGAGTTGAAGGTGTTTAATCTACAATGCTAGTACACACATGCTCACAAAAGATTGTCCCTGCGCTCACTCACAACTCGGCTACGAATTCGACAAAGATCTAATTAGTATGTTTCGTTAGGATATTTACTAGGTCCTAACTCTTTATGAAGACAAAACTGCTGAATTGCCTCTTAAAATACGCATTGTAGTTTTCCTTCTAGTTCGGGAAGCACGCTCGGCAACCTGTGAAGTAAAAAGGGAAAAGACGCACCGTGAATTTTTGCTAATTTGTGAATTATAAATTTCATATCGAAACGCTATTAGAGGTTTGAATTTCATTCCTGCTTTATAGTCTTTGAACGGATTTTGATACAATGTCAGTTACAAACTTCAAAACAGCAATCATTTAACATTAGCATCATGATAAGCTCAAACTGATTGCCTTAGGTTCTAACGAGTTCAAAAAATACTGAATGATTCATAATTGCACTAGAGCCTTGCAAAACCATCCCCAAAAGAAAGTCCTCAACTTTTGGTTAGTTCGAAGGTGCGCAGTAGATGTTGTGCATAGAACTGAAACATTTGAAGAAAGCGTACTGTACAACACATGTATGAAAAGCCAGGGTCACCAAGTTCCGATTTTTAAGCACCATTTGCATAAATTAAAACAAAATGAGCTTATCAGTTGGGGCAATAGAGAGCAAGTAATCCAGAAATTATCTCCGTGGTCTTATAGTTTTGTGATGTATCGAGTAATAATTTCAGTGGCTTTTGTAGTCGAGATTCGCAGCTGACATTTATACAGGTGAATTGCTATTTGCTCCATTTATTCGTAGTATACGTAGTACTAGTAATTTCAGGCGTCACGTTTTCACATTAGGTCTCCTATTACAGCATTGTTTTTCAAATTTATGTGCTCATAGACTAGACTGAACACTAAGCCTGCTACAGCAAAACCTCAGAGTTGCTGACTAAAAATCGAAAGGGGATCTAAAGCATGAAAATCGCACTTATCGTACAATACTTCGAATTGTGGAATGTGAAATTTCTAATCACTTGATGCAAAAATTTTTCAACAGCAATGGCAGGAAACTCTGTTTGGTCTACTGTGAATTGACGATCATCGCAAACATTTATCTATCAGGCTCAATAACATGGATGACTAAAATTATAAAAATTATAAAATTATAAATTATAACTAAAACTAGACTAAAATTATCTGGCAAAGAGCTGTCACTTGTGGGAGTTTCATGCTTGCATCTTTGACTGAATGCTTGATTCTTTTCAGCTACCTTGCCTCAATTCCATTGTTTTTGCAAGGCAGTGAAATAAACGGCGGTCTCATTGCTTGGCATTGGACGTTTAGCAACGGTATTCCGAAATAATAGTGCCTTTCGGGTTTTGCGATGAAGTATAAAATAAATCCAAATTGTAAGTGCCAGAAAGTAATGGGGCATGATCTGAAAAGGTATGTCAGTTCAAAAAAATGCTAACTTGTAACAACGTGCGATAGTGCATCACTTTTGATATCGTTTTTTTTTGCTTGCGTAATCAAAATTTGCAACGTCATATACCAAAAACAGTTTAAAAAGATACTTGAAACTAGCTAGCATAATTGGCTTCGCCTGCGCCTGTCCCAATTACTCAGCCAATTCGTACACTATATGCAACTTCCATCAGTTCCTATCCTCTACATGCTAGTTCGAAGTCCCTAGGGTGTTTTCCCAATCCGCATGCGCGCAACTTTTAGCTGTACCCATTTCTATAAAACCCAAAATTCAAAAAAAAATGATGCATGCAATTTTATTTTATGAATGTGCTTACTCTAGGTTTCAGCATCGATATGTACATATATATAATTCAAAATTGTGAGTTTGGAGGCTATGTGCATTACAGAAACTCGCGCCGCTCAACCGATTTAGCAAAAACTTTGCACACATACGTCTTCGACCCCTCCGCAGATGATAGGCTACTTTTTACGGCGATTCGTTGGGTCATTCTATCGATTTATCGAATTGTTTACGTTTTCCTAAAGAAATGATGCTTATCATGTTTCAACCCATTTTCTCACAGTCATGTAAGCTAGGGCGGTAAATCTCATTTCCACCTTAGGATTACGGGGATGCGGTATCGAAGGGATGTCCTAGGGTAAGTCATTCATAACATGGAAGAGGAGGTTGGGGGTACCCGGGCTGCACGAACGGAGGACTAGGGTTGCGGGGTGGGACAGATACATGAATCAATGCCATACGTTTTAGAGCAGGAGGAGTGCTTGATGACGTACTGTTGAAGTCACGTTGCGGCGCTTCGCGAAGTTGCGCCGATCGTACCTCCTGACCGTTTCCCGGGGAATAGCAGTACAGTAATTTTGCTGACAACCTATAGTATTTACCCCACAGCCAGTGAACAATGGCCCGGGCTGAACCGGGAAAGTCATCTAGTATCTGATAAAAACGATCGATATTCCGCTAAACGCTGGTCATTAATCAGCATGTTCGCTTAACACTCATTTTAAGCCCCAGATTCCCAGCTTGAATGTTGCTGAAGAATTAGATTATCGATCGATATAGAGGACGAAAAGTAGCGCTTGATATCCGTTATGATCATTCATGTAGCGTGCAAAGTTTGGTCGAGATTGGTTTAAAAAGGCAATTTCTTATTCGAAACATACGCACATACTTACATGCAGATAAATAGACATAGGATGAAATTCCTCCCGCAATGTTGTAATAGAATTTGGTCATTGGTACAGAAAAATTTGCTCCTAGTGCATGGAAGATAGGAGTAATTTACCCTTTCAAAAGGCTCTACCAAATGTCTTTTTATATCAACGCCTCTCACTTCGTTTAGCACCTAATGCTGTGCTATCACCTCTTATCTTGCACCATATCTGCAGAAAGCCTTCTACAATGACCGCGAAGCAGTAGCGGTCCGAAGAATTTTATTTGAAAAGGGAGCGACAAAATTGCGTTCCAATGAAGAAACGTAGCCCTAACCTTTCAAAAAAATTTTAGAATGCTTTTTAAATATTTCCTGAAGCATACTCCCCAGGAAACCATTTGCAAGGTTAGTCTAATTTTCCAAATTTCGAAAACTAAAAATAAGTGATTTGCACATTTTGTCCGCGTAGGCTACTCACAACATTTTCGCGACTCATTCTCAAGGGGAGGGCGGGGGGGGGGGGGAGGTCCTTGTCCCGCTCTATCCATCATTGTTGTGAATACACAAACAAGATGCAACAACGGTTTTGTGGTGGAAGAAATCAAATCGGCGGCCTCCGATTAGCTCGGCACGCTGACTGACCCATTCAATTTGCTGCGAATCATGTGATGCCTCTATTCCACCATGATCAATTTTTAACTTTTCCAGAACGCTCCGCACATAAGGTTGGCACTTGAGCAGTATCCAGCATAGGATCAAGCAATAAACATCTATCTCAAACGATCGCGGTTCCTTTCTTTGCACACCTTGATGGCAGCAGTTTTATTGCCTCTCTTTTTCTATACATTGCCTCTTTCACATTTGGTATATGTGAGATTCGCAATTATACTTACGTGAATGGCAGCAAGCATTAAAGCGAAAGGCTGGAGAGGAATCTTTTCTCGGAGATTACGAATCACGATGTTTCCTATAACATCGCGTATTATATCTATTACGATAATCATTCGAACTTCTTACCTGTAAAAAAGAGTCCTGATGCTAAAAAATGCGAGGCGACGACGGGGAAAAGGACGCTCAGCACTTTCAAATTCTCTTGCGTTTCGTAACGAAGCTCGAGACGGAATCTTCTAGAAAGACTCATAAAGTACTTTTTGCTGAATCACTTTTAGCGACTGGCTAACTTTTTTGCCAATTAACCAGATATCTACCAACCTAACGCACAGCATTTTAAGGTCAATTTATGTACATTCAAAGCGCGCTAACATAGACCTGCACATGTTGCAATGTTAAATTGAGCATTGCACAGTCCTAAACGTTGAGATTTGTGGTGTGTGTCTTATCCTCCACTCATCTTCAGCTAACTGTTCAGCCGTTGATGTCATCGCCTTAAACAAACATCAGCACCAAAAAAACCTTTTTGCCACATGTTTTTTAATCTCAAAAATGCTTTGAAAAGTCCACTTCGGGTTTGAAATTATTTAATCTTGTTTTACGGTGATAAACTGCCCAAGTGATTTGTATTGTGCACTAATAATCTTTTCATAACAACACGGGAATGAGCGTGAGCACCTCTTACATTGACAATTTTCCTTACCCTGTTCTGAGTTTCTTCCTGTTATAGTGAAGGCATAACGCGAATACCAGCAATGAAGATAAGTCAACGATGAGCAAAAGGAGATAAAGAATGGTCATCCTAGGCGTAGCAGAAGGTGGAATAGCTGCACAGTGGAGCTGTGTGTCCTTTGGATCTGTGTATCTTAGACCCCACTGTACGCATATAATGGACAAAACTGGCTGGAACATGGACGGAAGTTCATAATTGGCACTGTGTATGACTCACTACCAGTACAGCCAATATGGGTCCTAGATACTTGCCTCCTCGCTCGTAATCTCCAACTTGTGACGTCGCTATAATTCTTTCGATAGTAAAGGCAGCCTAGAATTTGCATCTTGCTAAGAAAGAAAGTTTGTTTATTTTTATGTTTATTTTTTTTAGAAATACATCAAAGCTTTAGTGCTGTTATCTTTGTTACCCATGTAACAGCACTGTTGAAACTACAATACCGCTCGTAATTTGTGAAAAAAATTGGCGGCGGCCGCTTAACTCAGGCGGCGGCCACCGAAGTTAAGCGGCGGCCAAAAAACCTTATTGCATTAATTGAACTGCTCTAAAAATACGTATAAAGTTTACGAGAATCAACCTTTACACCACAAACCAAACGTTCTGGGTTGTTGTAATGAAGACATTGCACAGGAAGGCCTTGAAGTAACCCCACGAAATGGGGAGACGTAGCGATTGTTTTGTTTGTATCTAAGTTGAAGCCAACCTTACATTATACATTGTACCCAAAATCCGCCGAAGCTTTCCAGACGAGAGAATTATTAGCAGTCAAACCTTTGACACCCAAAACTCTCCAGATTTTCTTGGCTATGTGATGCTAATAGCTAAACGTTCCAGTGACATGACTCAGTGAAAAGATTTATGCGATAGTTCAAATGACTAGAATAATTAAAAGACAAATGGTCCGCTTCGAATTTTTTAAACTTTACATTATTTCAAAAAGAGAAGGCTTTGGAACTCCTTCTAGTTTCGATGACATTTGTGTGGTTTAGAATTGAGACGCAGATTGTCAAAAAGAACAGGAAAGCCCTCCTCCTTTTACAAGCGCCGGGAATAACTACGTTTTTCAGAGGCACAGAGGATGTGCACATGTGAGCAAGAAAAGGCGGCAAAAATAATCTGTAAAAATCGAGTTTGTCTATATGATAGTTTTGAGCCGCTTTGCTACCTATTCAGGTAAAATGCAAGATTCATTCTTATCTTGTATGCATGTTTTATTAACGAAGAAAACTTTGAAAATGATGCCATTTTTTACCTTATTCAAGGGATAGTGCTTCTTTTTTACTCTGTAGTTATAGTCAAATTCTTTTCATCAATCTCGCGGTTGTGGTTATGTAATCTTACTGCGCTTTTGATGAGAAACATCAAAAGTTACAATTCGAAAGGTCGCGACAAAGTACCACATTGCTAATGATCATTTTGTACAAAACCGCTCGTAATTTGTGAAAAAAATTGGCGGCGGCCACTTAACTCAGGCGGCGGCCACCGAAGTTAAGCGGCCGCCGCTCAGTTAGGCGGCAAGCACCGCGTCACGCGACAAAGTTAGGCGGCGGGCGTCTAACTTCGGCGGCCGCCGCCTAACTTTTTCTAGAAATCGTCGAAAGATCTTATCTTGACTCAAAGCTTATAAATCCTATATTTAAGAGTACCATTCAGCTCAGCTCGGCGAGGAGCATCTCCAGCATATAGGTGTGCCTAGTCGTGGGATATAGGTTTTTTCTTAGAATTTTAGTGTAAATGGATTATTCAGTGTGCTGATTCCAGAGGCCACATTCTGTAGTACTGCAGAAATACGTTAGATATAGTTTAAGAGCTCATTTTGCACGGATATGTGTAAAATTGGGCTTTTCTCGGCGAAGTATGACGGGTTCCAAAATGCAGGAAGACGAAGGGGAATGGTCGGAAATCGCATACGAAGCACATATCGTGGAATGCCGCGCGTGCTGTGCAATGTACCCACCCACCGGGAATTTCGCAAAATTCCGGAAATATCGCGAAATTCCCGGTATATCGCAAAATACGCAGCGCCATAACTTTCTTCAGAACTACTATATTCTAAATCCAAAAGCAGCGTTGTGTTCAGCTTCTCAAGGCAAATCTTATACATATATCATGTCCTCTATATCTCGCTTCCAGTTTTCACAAATTCTGCTGCGGAGGTCCTTTCGCAAGGATGTAACTCAGCGCCTATCCAACTAAAAGATACCAGCCTGATTAGCCAAAGATTAGGGAGCAGAGGTGCGATAGTCGGAGCCGATTCTCCGCCTACCTTCACTTTTGAGCTGGTACGGGGTGACCACCTTCACTTTTCGGTTTGAAAAATTTTTTTTTGCTGAAGCTCAAAAGAAGGAAAATAAGCAAAAGGGATGTAAAAGAAAGTATTAAGAGCATATATCTATGTAGTAGGTCGATCCAGGCAGTAACCGCCGAGAACCAGAATTTCGAATGATAAAATAATGAAAAATCGTGAAAAATCATTCCACTGTTACAAATCAGCTGGCTGAAGACCTCCGCAGTTGCGACTTCATAGGTTTTGAAGGGTAAGTGTTGTTCTATCAGACAGCGAAAGAATCAGTTTGATTTGAGGAGTGGCCGCCGAGAACGAGAATTCTGAAAACCCTTAAAAATCTCCTCAATTTTAGGTTGTTCAATGACAACTGACATTTAAACTCTTATAAATCCTGACTTTGAAGGTGTGTGATGTTGCGACTTCATAGGTTTTGTAAAGTGAGGTTTGCCTTATTAGAACATATCTTAGCTGTACCGATCCATTGAAACGTCGCCGAGATCCAGGCTCCTAAAGAAGCGGGTAAAAAACCGTTTTTCAGCTCTTAACTTCTTCAGAATTGCATGAATCATGTTGCGACTTCATAGGTTGGATTCTCCTCATCAAGAGCTTTCAGATGATATATAATATGTGGGGGGTTCACGCCTTCCACGGCATATGCCCGGGGGTGGAGTACCTCTCTTCACTAATTCTCCACCCCGCCCATTTCAATGTATTGGCGGGAGGCCGCCAGTGGAGAATTAGTGAAGAGAGGTACTCCACCCCCGGGCATATGCCGTGGAAGGCGTGAACCCCCCACATATTATATATCATCTGAAAGCTCTTGATGAGGAGAATCCAACCTATGAAGTCGCAACATGATTCATGCAATTCTGAAGAAGTTATGAGCTGAAAAACGGTTTTTTACCCGCTTCTTTAGGAGCCTGGATCTCGGCGACGTTTCAATGGATCGGTACAGCTAAGATATGTTCTGATAGAGCAAACCTCACCCTACAAAACCTATGAAGTCGCAACATCACACACCTTCAAAGTCCGGATTTGTGAGAGTTTAAATGTCAGTTGTCATCAAACAGCCCGAAATTGAGCAGATTTTTAAGGTTTTTCAAAATTCTCGTTCTCGGCGGCCACTCCTCAAATCAAACTGATTTCTTCACTGTCTGGTAGAACAACACTTACCCTTCAAAACCTATGAAGTCGCAACATTGCATATTTTCACATTCCAGATTTATAGGAGTTTAAACGTCAGCTGTCACTAAGCAACCTAAAATCGCTTAATTTTTTAAAATTCTCGCTCTCGGCGAGTACTGCTCAGATCGATCTAATTCTTTCACTGACTGGTAGAACAACACTAGCCCTTCAAAACCTATGAAGTAGCAATTGCTGACATCTTCGACCACCAGATTTATAACAGTGGAAATTTCGCATGATTTTTCGCTATTTTATTATTTGAAATTCTGGTTCTCGGTGGCTACTGCCTGGATCGACCTACTTTATTCGCAGTACGTTATAACAAAATCTACTTAATGAAATACGTAAAGTCTAACTGGGATTTACTTACAAATAGACCATTTGAATAACATATTTATTTCTTTTTATTTTATTTTTATGCCGCTATACTCATCGTATTTGTGGCCCTAAAGAGGGCCGTTAGGTTCACACTTGTTGGCCCTCAAGGAGACCGTTGGGTCAGAGTTCTTCAATTATCCGAAGTCCCCCCCCCCCCCGGTCGACGTTTTTGAGAGGTGAGTGTCCGGCACTACCACCTTCACTTTTGGCCGGCCAGTGGTAGCTGGAACCACCTTCACTTTTGAGGGGCCCGGCTCCACCTATCGCACCTCTGTTAGGGAGACTACATCTTCGTAGGAGGAGATCTTAACGGGCTGTTGGTCACGCACATGATTGATCTAAGCGACACCATGGTGGAAATAGATACGGTCAGAGAAACGAGGGTGGAGAACGCATTTTGGAAGCCGCCGAAGCACACGACTTAGCTGTAGCCAACACAATTTTCAAGAATCGGGAGTCGCATTTGATCACGTATACGAGTGGAGACCGCGCAACTCAGATCGACTACTGGATGCTGCGCCGATGTCACTTACCGATTTTGATAAATACGAAGGTCATACCCACGGCGACATATGCATTTGCGCCACAACTCCGGTTGCTCGTGTTGGATCTTCGACTGAACATCCATTTCCAGTTACAAGCCAGGAGGACGACGACACAATGAGGATCAAATAGTGAAAGCTTCCTGTACATCGCCAGAGATGCTTTTAATGATCTGGAGGTGTCGGCAGATGATAAGGAATCGGTTGAAGAACAATGGAATCGGATTTACTTCGCAGATACGATCGAGAGCCGAGGAGAATTTGGGGATCACCAAGCCAGGACGCCGGTTTGTCGACAGACCTGGTGGTGGTCTGAATCAGTCCACCAAGTAATCAAAGAGAAGAAGGAATCTTTCAAAGCCTGGTAGCGCTCACACTCAAACGAGGATCTTCGTCGATATCGAGAACTGAACTCGAGAGCGAAGCATGCGGTAGCGTAAGCAAAGGAAGCACACTACAAGAAACTTTACGATGAGCTGGAAGGACCTGCTGGAGCTAACAAGGTCTACCAACCTGGCCTCTGCACGACATCGAGCGAAGCAAGACATCTACCACGTCATGCACATAGAGACGCATAAGGCAACCTCCTAACGAAGCCGAGGGCAATACTCAAGCGGTGGTGAATACCATAGAGGTTTATGTAATGAGGAGTTCCCCGCACCCATCAGTACCAAAAGGAGCCCCCACATTTGGATCGGTAACTCGGATCGAGGAGGCACAAGTTGTGCAGGCATTGAAGAAGATGTCTAGCGGTAAGGCCTCGGGACCTGATGACATACGTGCTGAAGTGTGGAATATGATGGGGCACCATGGACTGGCTCTTCAACCGCGTCATTGTCGACGGGCAGGTGCCGCGAATCTGGACTACGAGTGTTACAGTCCCTATCTGAAAAAAAGGGCGACTTCAGCCACTGTTTAACATATCGACCGATACGCTTGCTGTCCCACACGATGAAGATCTTCGAACGAGTCAATGACGCACGCATCCGAAGTATACTGGAAATCACCCCGAACCAGTGCGGCTTTGTAAAAGGATCCGGAACCATCAACGCCATCCATGCAGAACGATTGCTAATGGAACGTCATTTGGAGAAACGAATTCCGATTCATTTCGCATTTTTGGATCTAGAGAAGGCATTTGATCGGATACTACACGAGTTGATTTGGTATGCGCTGAGATAGCACGACGTCCCAGAAGAGTACGTCCGCTGGATCAAGCTTCTCTATACGAACACGACGGGCGCCGTACGCTGTGCAGTGGGAATGTCAGCGTCATTCCCAGTTTAAGTCGGAGTACATCAAGGATCGGCTCTATCACCACTTCTCTTTATACTGCGTATGGACACGGTGACCAAGGACATTCAGCTGCCGCATCCGTGGACGTTCCTTTACGCGGATGACGTCGAGCTAACAAGCGGATCGAGACAGGAACTTGAAGAGACGACCGTGAGATGGGACAATGGCGAAGATAAAGAAGAAGAAGCAGAAGAAGACGACAATGTCTTTCTAAGTGCCGCCAAACTTTTCTCAATTTTGATTTTCCCACCTATGATTGAAATCATTCGATTCTGATCAGCAACATAATTATATTTTATTAATTTAGGTAAATTGCTAACTTGAAGGAGAATAAACTCGATATAACATGTATTGAGAGGGACGAGAAACCACAAGCAATCGGTAGTGTAGCGAATAAGTGAACATGGCGAATCTTCAACGATTAGATGGTACATGTGAAAAATCTAAAACTGACCATTAGAAAGAAATCTATGAACGGAAAATACTTGTACTCCACTAATAATGGCGGTTTGAGAAATTCATTCGAGAAGAAGAACTCAAGAAAATCTATTTCCGAACGGGTGTGGCATTAGCCACGGGATGAATTTGGTGAAACTGTTTGGCATGAATTTTTCCATGCAAATTTGATGTGCTAATTATGTGATAGACTGCATGTAGATAGAATTGGCCACAAAAGCTAACAGTATAACGGGAGTAACATTAGATTCATTTTTTCAGTTAAAAAAGCGTAACGCAAGTGCGTGAGCTAGTGATGAGAGATAAAACGTATGTCGATGAGCTTGCAAATTTCGTGCAGAAAAACCCAACAACATGCTCTTCTCAAACTCTCGATCAAGGTTAGCGGAACCCACGTGCAAGGCGTCGTTTGTTAGACTATAGATAATGACATGCACAAGTAGTAAATAGACGAGTATCTGAAGCAGCACCAAAAAATTGTTTGTAATCAACTATAGTGCTCATCTACAGATTTTTGTCCTGTGCACTTACCTGAACATTCCGGTGGAAAGCCGTGAATCGGTAAAAATGTATGCCCAATATGATAGCAAGCAGAACTGTCAGGAATGCACTAATAGCTACGGCAGTGTAAAGGCCCACATGTATTGGATTTGAAGGGACCTGTCTAAGAACAAGACACTGTGTTATATTCATAGCCTGAAAAAATTTTACTTATGAGGAAGTAACCATGTTTCTTGCTGTTGACACCTCTAGCTCCCGTTAATGACCGGAATAAGTACTGTATTTTAAAATAACAGTTGTGTAATGTGTATACTACTAGTTACACAGAATGAAAAGAATTCAGTAAATTATGTGCAGAGGCAGAGTACGATCTGTCTACGGAAGAGCAATTGTTTTTAATGACGTAGTGACTAACAGTGATCCCCAGGGATGCCAGGACACCATTATTCCTCAGAGTCAAGTCAATTATCTGTTCAAAAACTTGAAGACTTCACAATGAAAACATGATAGAGTTAAGCTGCGAATCTAATGTGACAGCGCTACAAATGTTTATGATGAAGATTAATGAAAAATTTAGGACGACGAAATTTTTGACGATCTGCGCTCTTAAATCGCATCATCGAAAATTCAAAAATTCCATATTCCTATCAAAAAAAATGCTCGACACTATAATGAAAACGTGAACGCTTTATTACAATTTCGATAGGTTCGAAGGAAGAAGAAACGTCGTTGTGAGCGATGATCCCCTAGGCGGATCATACGGAGCAGTGAAAACTAGTAATATATAATGCGCTGATTTTTTTTTGAGATTAGGTTAGTAGATCTCCCGTATAGTTACAATAGGAGAGGTAGAAAATTCTTAAAACAATCGAGTAGAAGGATCACAGCTTTCTCCCCAGTGGGAATTTGCGTGCATACGAACCTTACAGATTGATTTCTCCAGATTACAAAGCTCTTTCGGAGCAAAACCCTATTAGTCTGAAATGCTGAGAAGCGATCTTCCAACTTATTTTAGTATTCATTGGTTCCCACTCAACGTTCTACTTCTACTTCTGAACTACTTCTAACCCAATTTCACTTTTTATGGGGACAAAGTCTCACGCAATCACTAATGAGACTCGTCTCCAGGCTACCGAAAGTATGATGAGCAAAACTGTAAATAATTATGTACTACTTACACTTCGGTGTGTAGAGGATTTGACCATTATAATGTGCCCTGTTGTCGGCACTTCTAGGTGGCAAAAGGCCACGGTGCGCAAAATTTTGCAGTTTTAATTTCAAAATGTTGACATAATGGGCATGACGATACATGATTACATGTAGGTGCTGCGGTCAGGCCATTATGTAACCCAAAGAACTTTGTAGTCTATGCGTAACTTATTTTTACACCTGTACATTTTCTATTAATACTTGGAAAGCATCACATGAAGACCAGCATAATGTTTTTATCTTAACTCCTCATAGCTTGAAAACCAAACAACCCCCATCTCAATATTTTTATATGAATTATGACCGTAGGTTGATCATTTCATTTTGGAGATTTTATAAAAAGAACAGTGGTGATACAAAATGCTAATCTCTAAAGTTTCGGAAGGCACTCATTGCTACCGCTACAGGATAAGGTTTGGTCATCTTAGATTACTCCGGTGGCAACAAAAACTTATAACTATTTTATTACAAAACTTAACTGATTCCTAGTTGTGTTGGATTTTCTCAAGATTGAGAATAAGCGTGAATCAGAGGAGACGGGCGTTACACTGGCTTCTCCTTCAACTACTCTTATGAGCACAATATGCAAAGCAGAGTAGCTCAACACGACAACATATGAAAATAGTTGTAAAACTACAAATAGCCATAAACAACCGTAAATAACATCCATAAATATCCATAAATAATCTCCGCATAAAATTTATGGTCGTCCCGAAAGTAATTTCACTTATTTCAAGAAAAGCCACAATACGCGGAACAAAAATTCTTGAAGGACATCAATGCAGGTTTTCATGCTTTTCCAAATGATTACATTTTGCTGCAATTTGATCAGCGACTTCTTGGAAATTTGCCAAGAACTATGGCCATGTTTCTACCGTGATCGAGTTTTGCTATCCGTTATTCGTGATGAATCTGATGCCGACTCCCCGAAGAAGTTTGAGTTACCGATAAATAGAGTAAAGCCTGCAACAGGAGGTAAGGCAATTTCTCTATCCTCTCCATAGCTCGCCATGATTTTTATTAGGGTGTCCCATAATTTTCTTACCGTTTTTACCCTAAACATCAGCATTTCTCGAGAACTGGACACCTTCAAAGTTTACAAACACATAGTTGTACTTCTGTATGTATAAGCTATATGATCACGTGCGTGAGAAGAGCTCAGGATGTTTGGGGGCGGAATTTGCCATTTTACCCCATTTATTTCTTCCTTATCTCTAGCCATGGAAAAAAATACGAAAATAGTACAATTGAATGTGCGATGTGTCAAGCATAGATTAAAATTGAATGAGGAATTTTTAGACATTTTGGGGCGGAGATTTTTGAAGGAAAAGCTCGTTTTCGACTGTTATCAGATTTCAGCTCAAAATTTCAGGTGAAATACGATTTGGGCGGATTCTTCATAGCCATCTTGTAGAGCTTGCTTTGCCCTGTCAAATAATTAGTCAAGCCACATCAATTGAAAGAAAAATACAAAGAGACGACGGTTATAATAATAACGGTAAAAGATTATGGGACCCTAATAATAAAGGTTCTATCAGAACAAGCAATTAGCAGATTTAGCTTAGTACAAAAAGCACCAAAAAAAACTTTGGAATATGAAACTTCTGGAAATGGATAATGATTGAGCAATAACTCAACAACGCCCAAGGACGTTTGTTTATCAGGCTTTGATTCTAAAGAGTAAGCTAGCTTCGAAAACATAGTAATTACGGTGATCTTTCTTTCAGAAACTTCATAAATAGAAGAAAAACTAACTAGAAAAGAAAAACTGCGTTGAATGAACTGGAACTGCTAAACCGCTATTGCTTTACGAGGCTTGTGTCAAAATTTGAAAAAAAACTGTGGCGAATTTTGGAAAGGAAAAAGGAATCGCTTTGTATCCTAAAAGGGTTTGCTCTTTCCATCCATTACAGATAGTTTTTTCGAATCGGTATAAAAAATTTTAAAAAAGAGAAAAACTTGACTACGGCAACGATATGCGGTTCATTCCAGTTCACCATCTTATGCTGATAATGAGATCGTTTCCCTGCTGAGACTCACTTGCGGTTAAAAATGTGAAGCCACTAGGTTTCGATACATAATGTAAAAATCCAGCTTAAAAGTGCTGACAAGCAGGGTATTGAGTCCACTGAATCCAAGAAATGCTCACTTTTTTCCGGGAACGCAAAAAAGTCTCAAACTACTAATTCTTGAGGATGCGGAGTTATGTTGTTTGGCAAATTTGGGCGTTTAAACGCTTCGGACGCTCATACTTCGTACGAAGAGCGCCATCGCAGATGTGGATGGTAGATTTGAAATCAGCTCATCAAGGCGATTCTACCGATATGCCATTTCTTCCAGTTCGCTACCTTGGGTTGAGATCGCTCCCTGTCAATTTTTGGGTAATTTTTGATAGGTCATTGGTCAAAGCGGTGAAAATATTCACTTAAGAAAGCATGCAAAACTGCATCAAATGTTGGCAAGATCTTCTACAAAGCTTTGGCGCGAAATGTGCAAGCCTCTTGAGAGCGAAATTAGTGCCATTGATATTAGGTCATTCCGAAAATAATTTTGCTTTTTTCAAAGAGGTGTCGCAATTGCTAAGTTTTCTAGAAGATTTTGATAGCATTCAATGCAGCATTTCCTCTTTCTGAAGGTTATAAACTCATAGCAGCACAAACATAGGTAGACCTTGCAAAATTTTATTTATTTATTTTATTTTATTTTAGTTTACACTCACGGTGCACCAAAGAACAACAAAAATAAAATAAAACGCTAACACGTCGAACAATAACATGATAACAGCTTGTCCATGGCTTCAGGGAGAAAACGATGGACGTATAAGCAATCCACTAACCTAAGGCCCTTTAAGATATAGCAAAATCTGTTTCAAATGCCTGATGAGTGCAAATATGGCTTGAGAAACAAAGAACTGGAGAGTAATGCATCCTCCAAAGTTATTCTGAAAACCTCTTTTTGTGTGCCAGCGAGCTTATGGGCGGAAACTAGCTGACAGACCCCAGATGAGTATACCTTTTGGAGGATAGCAAGACTCTAAGTTGAAAGGCATAGAGGTAAGGCATAAGCGGAAGTAACCTCGGCGCTTAGGTGTGACTGTAATAGGAAGACAAGAGGTAGAATCATGTACCCTGGCATACAAGGCAAGTTAATATGATCGTTAGTGAAGCAGGGTGTCTAAATTAGTGGCAGTGAACAAACGAAAATAAATAGCTAGAAAAAATGATTCAATGTTTTTTGACTATCAAAAAATGAAGCGAAATGCATTTGCTACGTAGACTGGGTTGAAGATTTGACGAGGTATGGAGGGCTTGCGAGGTGTGGGCGACTTGACGACTTGACGAGTTGACGAGGTATATATGACTTGGCCAAGAATGAGCGACTTGACGAGGTACCACGACTTGGGGAGGAGTAAGAGACCTAACGAGGTATGGCGACTCGACAAAGTGGGCGACGTGACCAGCTATGGAAGACTTGACTTGACTAGGTAACGGCTTGGCGAGGCATGGAGAGTGGTTGGAACAATGGTGGATGGCGCACGTACTCATAACATCTAAAAATCACAGATTTCTAGTAGCTGTAACACATTAATATTTTGTAATCTTCTTTTGAATATTTTGGAGTTTTCACTAGAAACGATGTAATCCGGTAGGACCTAAAACCATCGGGTTGTTCGACAAATGAAAGAGTTGAAAGTCATCAAAAATCGTTTTTTTCCCAATTTGCGATAGTAAAGACCAAACCTACCTGATCGTTATCATTCTAGTTCAAATAGGAGCGGCTGAGAAAGTGGCGCATCTAAAATTGGTTCTAGAAGACAGCAGATGCCAACCAACATCAATAAAATCCATTTGAAACACCCAGTTGTGGTTTAGTAAGGTTTTCTATCGATCCCGTGGCTAAGATCCCGTGGCTTTCGATCCGCGAAATTCCGCGAAACTAAATCGCTATCTGGTCTCTGCATATCCATGAGTCTGTTCAACAGATAAGTCTGTAACTCATGGACTTTAGCCTAAAAATTGTTCCTTTTTTTGCAAGGATGGCTTCAAGAAGAAATAAAATCGAGTAGACCAATTTCCCACGGTTCTGCCAGGAATTTCGGAATATTTTACTTATCTAGCTCAAGGTGTTCATTATCCCCATGTGACCATCCTCATTGGGCTATAAAAAGTTCTAATTGACCCACATAAAGGCTACTGCATGACGAAGGCGCAGAACCTTCGAGCGCGAGTGAAGCTTTATTAGCCGTAAAGCGCATGAAGCGCAGGGTCTACAACGGTGAAGATACACGAGCGCCGAGTTCGCGTCTGCTCAACTAATACTGCTTCTGCGCCTTCGTCCTGCAGTAGCCTTTATGTGGGTCAATTAGAACTTTTTATAGCCCAATGAGGATGGTCACATGGGGATAATGAACACCTTGAGCTAGATAAGTAAAATATTCCGAAATTCCTGGCAGAACCGTGGGAAATTGGTCTACTCGATTTTATTTCTTCTTGAAGCCATCCTTGCAAAAAAGTTTTGGGCTAAAGTCCATGAGTTACAGACTTATCTGTTGAACAGACTCATGGATATGCAGAGACCAGATAGCGATTTAGTTTCGCGGAATTTCGCGGATCGAAAGCCACGGGATCTTTTTGATGCGCAGTTTTTGAAGCTTGCGCTAGAGGATCTGCTGTTTGTGCATGGTAGAGGTGGTGGTATTGGCGAATGTTATGCAAAATCATAGCTCGGGCCTTTAGCTATAATTCGCATAATGAAATCTGTGACAGACACATAAAAACACACACAATTAGACAGACGGCTTTATTATACAGCAGTAGGATTCTTTGCCTCTCAAAACCATTGGTTACGCAATGAGTTGAAATAAGCGTCACTTTCCAATTTTGGTTCGGGACGTTGTTCGATAGCGTCCTGGAAATCCTTCAAAGCTCGCAACTCACATTTCAACACCATATATATCCAACTCGACACAATCAAGAAGAAATATGGAGGAACCTATAAGAAACTGCCTATACTATGTATGACTTTTATAGAGATATTACTCACGTACACGGCTATCAATAATATCGCATAAGTTACTATGTGAAGTTTCTCACGAAAATTACGTATCACGATATTCCCTAAATATATCCGATTTGAAATCTCTCTTGATCGGCCAATGTGACTTACCTATTATGAACAAGCCGAATACAAATAGGTGTGATATAACAATGGGAAAGAGTATGCGCAACACTTTCACGTTCCCTTGTATTTCATAGCGTAAATCAAGAGAGTACATTCTAGATTTACTTCATAGATATGAATTGTGAACTAGCATGGATTTAGCACTATGTGCTTGTAAAGTTCATGTAAAAGGTACTTCGTGATCTGTACGTAATCAACTTACCCGCTGTTAAGCTTTCTCTTGTTGTGATAAAGACAATATGCGAAGACCAACATAGATATCAAGTCAACGATAAGCATAATAAAGTATATCACACTCATTCGGGGTGTAGCGGAATTCGGAATGCCTGCACATTGTGCCAGCACTTCGGCATCGTCTGTAGCTGCGAGACCCCATCTCATGCAAAGTATGGATAGCAGCAACTGCAATAACAGAAATTCACGAATACCAAGCGATTCCATTTGTGTACTCACCACCATGGCAGCTAAGGTGGGCCCTACATACTTTCCTTCACGTTCGTAATGTCCCAAACGATATGTCGCAAGCACTCGCTCAATGGTTAGAGCAGCCTAGAATTTGACGTCAGGCTAAGTGAGAATAGGAAATTTATAGAAACCTGTATCAAAATAAAGCCGATAATACATGTAGTTAGAGGGATTAGCGACCAGGAGCACTCTGTCGTGTAAAATATCAGCGAGCAGGGTGAGTTTTCATTGATAATGTGATGAACGTGAAAAACCTTAAAGAAAAAAGTTACTGTTTTTTTCGTGGGCGAGTTAACTATAATAAAATATTTGGGTGAACGGTGAAAAATGGGACACCTAGAGAATAACTGTAAATTTCTCAAAAACGAAAGTGATTGGACTTTCCAATATTGATAGATATTAGAATATATAATTCTCTTTCAGACAATATCTGTATAAGGTCATTCACATATCTAGTAATTTTTATACTTGCTGAAGTGCAAAGTGAATGACTTCGACAAATTATAAACGAGCAGAATCTGCGCAGTGAAACATGTGAGATGATCCAAAGTACCACTGCTGTAAAGGGTGAAGGTACAGTTACCAAAACGACGATGGCTTGCTGTCCTCAATGCTCGAAGTCAGGAGATATGGTTATTAGCAATTTCGAGAACGGATATGTAAAGGCTACCGCATAACGAAGCCGCAGAAGCAGTATTAGTTGAGCAGGCGCGAACGAAGGGCGTGCGTAACTTCACCGTTGTAAACGCTGTGCCTCATGCGCTCCGCGGCTAATAAAGCTGCGTTCGCTCTCAAAGGATTGCGCCTTCGTCGTGCAGCGGCCTATATATTGTTTGCTGCCTTGCAAGTGAACACATGTTTTTTGGCTACCTCAGACAATCGATCGGACCCCTCCGCCGGACCCTCGGAAACTGCCAGGGTCGCGCCGGACCCAGTTGACCAATGAGAGAAGGGCAAATGGGCGGTCCATCGCGGTGGCATCACTGGCAGGCAAATGGGAGGCTTCTCCGGCCCTGCTGCAAAGGTCCGCCATTTCTCCGGCGCGACTCTGCCAGATTTGACGGACTCCGCGCCGCAGAGGTCTGCGCGGCGCGTGTCCGCCAAATTTGGAAGACACGCGCCGGAGAAAATCGGAGGGGTCCGGAGCAGAAATGGGAGGTATCCGGAGCAGAAAATGGGAGGTATCCGGAGCAGAAAATGGGAGGTATCCGGAGCAGAAAATGGGGGGTATCCGGAGCAGAAGATGGGAGGTATCCGCCGGAGAAATGGGAGGTATCCGGAGCAGGCTGCGTATCGATTTGGCGCGTAGCAAGCAAACGTCTAACTCCACGGTGATGAGTCCTCTGTTTACGCTCTTTGTCCATATTTTAGTCGCCGTTTATTTGATTCTGTTGTTTTTGCGCGTTTCTTTACCGTTTTTTCCTTTTCCGCGTTGCTCTTCGTCGCGTTGGCGTTTATGTTGCTGTAAGTTCCTCGTTTTCAGGTTTATGTTTGAAATTTTCGTGCGGTTGCACTCAATCACCTTCAGTGTTTGGCTCTTTCCGACTTGCTGAGACATCGTAGACTATTGATGGAGTGGTTTTTGTGATTAATTCTGGATTTTCGAAACAATGAGGTTAGTTGCGCAACTATCTAGTGTTGTTGTGATGAAAGTATCGTCTAAATAATCCGTTTATTGCTATAGTGTGGACCCCGGCCAGGTTCCCATAGGTACCTCCGCGGCGCGCCCGCAGCGCATGCCTTCAGTGCGCTTTTCGTTTCGGCTCTGAAGGGATTTCTTTCAATTTCCTCTTTCAAGTGTGTTTGTTCTCTTCTGTAATCTCTACTTTAGATGTAAACGACACACGTCAACTGCTGGTGATGGATTTTTACGAGTCTTGACAGTCTTGCAAGCATTTGTTTCGAAAATCTTGTTTTTTTCTCAATAGTGAAGATTTCGGTGTAGTTCAGAGACATCTCTCCAAATGTTCAGAATAAGTGTATATGCAGTTGATTTTGTGGAGTGTAGATGCTTCTAGCCTTTTGTTACACCATCAGAGCTTTGCAATCGTGCTCTTGAGCTCAAACTTTCTGGGTTTTTTTATGAACAGAAGGAAGACTTTTCAGAATTGTTCTTCGACTTTTCCTGTTACTTCTATCATCCATCGCTGGTAGTGTCATACACTACTAGCGATGGATAATAGAAGATTCCAGTTATTTATGAGATTGACTGGAATCTGAGCGCTAGTAGTAGAAGTTGTGAAGGTTCTCCTATTGCCTTGGCTTTTCTCGTGTTCGGATTAGAGGCCTCCACATCTCATTTCACTCCTGTTTTCGGTTATAATGCTTTTTTGTTCGTAAGTGAAATGAGAAGCGTTCAAGTCGGGCGCGCGTTGCGTGTGCGCCGCGCTAGTACCTGAAGCTGGCCGGGGTCCACACTATCTCTCTCGTACGTATGCTTACCAAGTCGATCGACTTTTCATCAGATGCAGATCCTCACTATATCGTTTCTGGCTTGAAAGATAGGACAAGGCAAGAGATATGTTGACAAAAGTCTTGGAGGCAACTCCAAACGATGTTGAAGTTTTGTGACTGTTACTGAAGCATTGTGACTGTTACTGTTGCTTAGTCACATCACATTGCTTCCAGTATTGCTTAGCGAGATTAGGGACTGATAAGGCTAGGTAAGCATGTAAATGTGAAATGTTTGAGTCACATAGCTTCTTCTTTACTGTTTATGTGACTTTCAATTACAATTTGCAGAATCGCTTTTGAACGAGCGTTGGAATTGCAAAATGACAATGTTTGTGCTCTCTCAGCACTTGCCATTTTGGATTACAATACGCATACTGTCGAGGGAGCCCAAAGTGCAGTGGCTTGTCTAGGCCAAGCGTATAGTCTGGAGCCGGAGAATCCGGTTGTCTTGGTCCATCTTGCCAACCACTTCTTCTTCAAAGGAGTCAGTGCAGAAATTCTTTGAATTAATTACGAATTATCTATAAAAGGGACCTTTTAAATTTGTCCAAGCTGTTACATCGAGGTGTTTATCGCTTTATCTGAAGGCATCACTTTTTCAGGAAATGAACAAGGTTGAACGGTTAGCGTGGCATGCAATGAGTATGACGGAAAGTGACGAAATCAAGGCCGAAGCTTGTTACATTCTTGCGCGGTTTTTCCATTTCAACAGAGACTATGAAAAGGCGTTCAAGGTAAGTTGCATATGCAAGAATTTCAATCCATGTCATCATCGTGTCCTAGTACTATTATCAAGCAACTACGTTGAATCATCCTACTTTCGTTTTGCCCCAGTATGGCCTTGGACCTCGGAATTCGAAGATGTTTGGATGAATATAGCTCATGTATATATCGCACTTGGACAATATGTCCCTGCTTTGCAAATGTGAGTTTATGGCGTTCCTCGCTGTTTTGTTTCATGTTGCACAGAATGCTTTTTTGATCTTTTTGTCATTTTCTTACCATGTTAAAACCATATGCTTATACTGTGGTGTTACAAGGTTCTTTTTGCAACTAGGAAATTAGTTTTTCTTTGAATATTCTTATCACTCCTAGTATGGTTTTTGTAATATGAATTAACTGTTGTACGTATGCTGGAGATAGATAGATAGATTTTTCGAAAGTTTGATAAATTTGAAATAAATGTCTTATCTCTTCGTTCTTTCTTCTATCTTCTATCCACAAACGCTAGGGGTGAGAGGGAGGGGGTAGAGTACGGGGTGAGGGTCGCGCTAAACTCCTACCCGGGGGGGGGGGGTCCTATTCGGCTTATTTGGGTGGGGTTTAGAGACAAAATTGGGGTTTGGAGCTTAAAGGCAGCGTCCAGGCAAGTCTGGACCTATGGGGATTTTACATGGAAAGTATTTTGGGGCCCTAACTAAGCCACTACCCAACCGGCAGCTCAAGTAGTGCTCTAACGCCTGAGATATTCTGCTCGAAACCGGACCCCGCGACCGTGTTTCGCATGGATTCATGGCGCAAAGAGTGGATCCTGGCGCGAAACTGCCATGAATCCATGCGAGTACGTTCGCGGGGGTCTGTTTCGAGGGGAATATCTCAGCCATTGGAGCACTACCTGAGCTGCTGCTTCGGCAGTGCCTTAGTTAGGGCCCCAAAAGTACTTTCCATGTAAAAGCCCCATAGGTCCAGATCTGCCTGGAAGCTGCCTTTAATTAGGGCTAATTACAGTATGCCGCGATCGGGGGGCTCCGGCGCACAAAATCGGGGGGCTCCGGAGCAGAAAATGGGGGGTATCCGGAGCAGAAGATGGGAGGTCTCCGGAGCAGAAAATGGGAGGTATCCGGAGCAGAAATGGGAGGTATCCGGAGCAGAAAATGGGAGGGCTCCGCCGGACAAATGGGAGACCCACCGCTGGGGATACGCCGCGACCCTGCCACTTCTCCGGCGGAGGGGTCCGATCCGCTGTCTGAGTACCATCCTTACGCTTTACTCACGCATATGCGTTTTGCCCCAATTTTCATCTATCTTTGGTAAATATAGATTGAAGCATGATTTTTTGGTTTTTATTGTGTCAGAAAACACAATTTTTCAAGTTTTTCGCTTTTATCTGGAAATAAAAAGGAATCTCACATATCTATATAATATACCAAATGAAAAACCATGAAGAGCTGCTATGTCACTTGCTTTATGAATTTATGTATAGCAGCATAAAATTGAAAGATGTACAAAAAACCGTGTTCGAGTTCTTTATGACGCCACGCGTAAATTGTGGGAAGGAGCGTTAACGCGTTATCAGAATGGTAGACGAAGGCCGCTTATGTAAGCGACGTTTGAGCTTCAGCCTGCTTTTTGCAAGAAATCTCAAAATGTCTTAAAAATCGAGCTGTTCCATTTTTTGCCGTTCACCCTAATAGCTGTATTCTAGCACTAACGTAGGTGATGTCAGTCATCACGTTGAATATGATGCCATAAGCGAAGAGAAGATAAGTGAGGATCTGAATGAGCGAAACCACAACTTTGATTTTGGAGGTGTAAGGCGAAAGCCTTTGGGTTCGTGAGTGTCTTATTCGATGTTATAAAAACTACCTTTATGTTTCGATGAAAAGTTGTGCTTCGTGAAAAACGGATTCCTAACAAAACAGTGAAGATCACAGAGAGACATGAACTGATAGCAATCGATGTGTACACACCGAGGTATGCGGGATCTGTTATAAACTGCCTGAGTATCAAGCACAAGCTGACGTTCTTCATCTGAAATGACATCTCCATGTACATTGCAATGACAGTAAATTGCATTGGATTCAAGCGTCACATGCTCTAAAAAAGGAGGAAGTGACTGCAGTATTCATAACCTTCTCTTTGTAGATTAGCCTATTATGTTCAGATCATGAGTCTGACAGAGTATCTTTCAAAAATGTACAATATAAAAGCTGTGTGCCCCATATGTTTCTTAGTAAGCAGCTTTTTTACTCGCACAATTGCAAATGACTTCCGAGAAAAACTGAACTTTTAAAACTTTTGGGGCGGACGCTCCTATTGCGCGTGGGTGGACTCCGCCATAGCTGGCCGCGCCCTACTTGACAGCTCCAATAGGAGTGTCCCCCCGGAAGATTTAGAACTTCACTTTTTCCCCGGAAATCATTTGCGATTGTCTGAGTAGTTCAGCATACTGTCGCCAATCGCTCATCATAACATAGTAGATCTTTGAAAGTAGTACTGAAGTCAACTCTGTTAAATTGCCCGGCATTTCTACCAGCTTCAACCATGCTGTTAAATGACTGTGTGTTCCATATACAGGGTGTCCGAAATTGATGTGCGCACTGTTTGACCGTCAATACTCTTCTCTCTTAATATCCTTCGCCAATTTTGGTACCTTTGTACAGTTTTGGAGCGATTACGGGTTTGCGGTTTACCTGGGTGTAACATAGAAAAGAGACATCACAATAAAGTGGAAACTTTATACTCAGAATCGGCCCAAAGAGTTATGGCTTTTTTTGGTTTGTTTTCTGCCGCAAAATATGACCCTCGGTGGCCTAAAATCCTCGTCGAAGTTCTTACCGCACTTTTACAGTAATGAAAGACATCGGCCATCCGTTGCATACTGCAGATCTAAGTTGAAGCAGCTCTACAGATTGGTATCTAAAACTTGACATATCAAGCAATCAAGGTCAGACAATATGCACATTATTTTGGGACACCCTGCATCGAAATGCAAATTGCGACTAGGACTACATTTCGAAGCGAGAAGCACGAAGTGTGCTTAACACGCTAACCCTACCTTACAGCAGAATCTACAAGCATCAGAGTTAAGTCACTTTATTGAGTTGGTACGGTAAGACTAAGCTGGCTAGAATAAAAGTTATTTAGAAGCAATCTAGGCCAATATAAGCATGGGTTTATGATGCCACTTGAGTAAGTTAGGAAGATCGGAGAGTGGATATTTTGAGCAAAAATTTTTTTGACGGTGAACTGGATGAGGATAGTAGAATAGTCAAACTTTTCCAACAAGTTTTCGAAAATTCGCGCTTCAAATTAGACTAAATTGGGTATAAATTGTGTATTTGGCACCCACACATATGTTATATTGTTATATTTCCAACAAATTGCAAGGTTATAAATGAAACATGCGATCTTGACTGCACAAATTTTGACTTTTATGCGCAAGTGGAGGGATATTTCAAATCTTATTTGCAAAGATTCTGCAAACCACGGCTTGTATATACCCAATAGGCAAATTACTTACATGTACACTCACAGTGGAAACGAAACTTGAAAAGTCAAAGAAGTGCGTTTTCGGAAGGCAATCGCCCAAGGGCTCAATTGTTATTTATTGAAATACTGAACATTAAAATGTGAATTAGAGTTGTGTAATTATTACTGCAAACAAATCCTGGCAACAACAATTATTTGAAATTCAAAGAGCTTTTGTAGTCGCATGTCAGACGAAATTATTTACTAGCCAACCTAACATATTGAGACTGAAGACTAATTAAGCCTATTGGGAAAACGTCTCTGACAGCTTGAAACGTTTAATTCAGAACGTGTCTGCATTAACAAGCAGATTCTTCGAAGTTTGTTTACTTGTCAAGATGAGAAGATAAGAAGACTCGGTCCTAGGAGATGTCGACGATGTATTGAGTTGTTTCAAAAGTTCTGCCCGTTTTTTACCTCATTCAAAACTGTTGTTTGGGTGAAGAAACCCTTTTTAATGCACAGCGTTTTCTCGCTTGGAAAAATAATTCTCTTGAATCTTACAAGTGGTGAACAGGGCAACGCAGACAGCGTCGCCAAAAACAAAAAAAGGCGGTGTGAGGATTTATAAAAGCATTAGGAAAATTGATTTTTTTTACGTGCAATGTGACTTTGGAAGAACAGAAGTTCGACAATAACTGATTCTTTGACATTTTCTTTTTAGACACTGCGCTTCAAACCATGATTTTTTCTCGATTTTTCGAGCAGTCGGATCTTTTTATTGAAAAATCTTCTTTTAGAGATTGCTTTGCTCTATCGAACGATACCCTGCACCCTGATTGTAAATGAGGAGTACGTGACTTATCGCCCTACGATACCAGAGTGTAACAAGACTTATGTAACAATCTAATAAAAGTCCAACAAAGCTATTGTATCCCTATCAGAAAACCTTCTGCAAAAAGAATTTACAGGATGCTATTTATGTTAAAGTAACAAAACTGAAAGTTTCATCAATCACCCGACGAAACAGAGTCATTTCATGATGGCCTTTATTTAATAAACTGAGGTACTGTTGACTACTGCTCAAGCGGGACTTAGCCATTACTCTAAAGCTATTCGTAAGATGCTTTATTGAATGGAAGTGGAAAAATGCCCACAAGGTTGACTCCGCTTACAGTAGGTCAATGCAAAAGCTTGATAAGTTTTTGAATCCACAATCCAAATATGTTAGAATAGAGATAAACAAAAACTTCGAGCGACATGCTATGCGGGGTCTCCTCTTTCGAACTGCCGTATTTCCGTGATTCACTGAGAGAATGCTGAGGTAGTAAATCACAATTCTTTGTTTTGACCATATCTAACTACATCGATTGCGTGCGTAAAACCATCTGCCCAAACTGATTGCCAAATTCTACAATTACCTCATATTGAGATAGTGGCATGACACAAGATACGACACCCTAAACGTTTTTGGTTTCTCCTTTACAAACCAACTACCATGTAATCCGTACAATAAGTCCGGACTTATCTGCAATTTTGACACGAAAAATCGATGAAAAATCGCCCTCTGCGCCGCCAAAAGTCTTGCAGATAAGTCCTCCTAAATCCTTTATCAGATAAGTCCGCAGCAGATAAGTTCGCCTATCCTGAGCATGAGAAAGCGGACTTATCTGCAGGACTCTTGGCGGCGCGAGGGCGACTTTCGTTGTCAAGAAAGCGGACTTATCTACTAGGTCTGCTGCGGACTTATCTGATAGGCGGACTTATTGTACGGATTTTAGGGTAAGTACCATTTTTAATATAGCAGAACTGACTTGCGACAAAATAGACTGGGTCAGGGATAGAGTCCTTTGCCACGGAAAGCGTTAATCCTCTACCAGGAGACCATAACTTGCACAATGCTTTTTAAGCCTTCGCTATATATGAGTTGGGTTTGAAACTAGTTCGCAATAATTTCCAAAAAATCGGAATTGTCCTGCATCTGCCTGGATTCGCCTGGGAAGATTTTCTTGAATGAAGATATCTTGCACTTTCTAAAGCCTGTTTTTTTCGTTAGATTCGACCACGGCGGCCGGAAGAGGTGAGGAGGAGTGGGCATAGAGGTAGGTGAGCATGCTGATTTACAAACAAATTTTCTCCAAAAATACTCATTATTTTCATCGACTTCGCCGATTTTTGCCACCTTTGTCCTATGGGGCTGAGGCAGGGTATAAGACGTACATGGGCATGCCGAACGAAAACGTGGAGCAGGGGTCAGCCATGTAGAATTGGACAAAAACAGAGCAGTGCTGGCTTAGTAGATGTGGGAGGGTACGGCAAGTTCTTTCATGCTATGCTGGTAGGAGCGAGCCGCGTACCCCCCGGGAAATTAAGAGAATGGTATACCTTGTATACAGAAGTATGTTGGATACATGGAACGGGTGTATTAATGTCAATTAAACCTCAATCTCAATGCATCACACACACACACACACACACACACACACACACACACACACACACACACACACACACACACACACACACACACACACACACACACACACACACACACACACACACACACACCACCTGTTTACAATCATGCTCTATTGCTAAAACTATTTGGGATACCGCGCGTTCTGATTACAATCATGCTCTGTTACCAAGATGATTATTTTCATTTTGCCGCGCAGAAGTTACTTGACTGAGTATTTATTGCTGACTGATTAGTGGAGCGACCATAATTGATCAGTCAGCCGTTTTTTCAAACAAGGACACGTTAGACCCAAGGACAAGGATTCAAGGATTCCGTGCAGGAAAGTATTCCAGTCTTTTTCAAAACAATCTGGTCAGCTCTCCTTCCTTACTGACGAGTTCAGGGGGGCTACTAAACATCTTTTATCTCCGTCCAAGGGTGGGAACGAAAAGGAGTTTTGATTTTGATTTTGATTTTCTAATTATTACATCTGAAGTCCCTTGTCCATAACTTTTAGTTAGTATAAGGGCCTGCAGGATCGCGAGAGTCGGACGTGCGTACGGCTATTGCGCCGCGCACGTCCGATGTCACTAGAGCAGGTGCCAAATTTATCCCTTCGACCGGTTCGTTCGGTTCATAGATCAAATCACTACACTGTCCAACAGCAACTGAACCGAATGAACCTGTTTAACAGGATAAGTCTGGCACCTACCTGAGTCGACGGACGCACATCTGACGTGCGCGGCGCATTGGCCGTACGCACGTTCGACTCTCACGATCCTGCAGGCTCCTATAATTATAACTTATGTGCGTCCTACTAAGCACAAGTTGCAAAGTTAAAATTGCAAAAAGAAGATCATTTAGATTTCGGTAATTTCAAAAAAGCTCGCCAAAAACCCAAAAACCTTTAGAAAAATACAGAAACAAACATAAACATATGTTCTATGCTCTCGTCTTTCTAGCTAGGTAAAATTTTTGCTACGAAAGTTCCTACGAAAAGTTGCGATTTTTGTTTGAGAGTCAAGAGAATGTCTGCGTTTTTCACGAAAATACCTGCTCTCTAAATAGAGGAGGTTATAAAACCTATGTTTATGACTGTTTTGGTTTCGCTGTAACGGTTTTAGGTTTTTTGAGCATGCTCAAAAATTGCAAAATCAAAGTAATCCTCTTCATTTGCGTCGCCCCATCTATCGTCGTTTCCCCGAGATAGATGGGGCGTGTCGCTGCACAAGTCTGCAAATGTCCGTAATGGATACGGTATTAGCCGTGGGGCAGAATCGATATCGCCGAACAGCTGATTATTTTCCGACGCTGCAGCGATAGGTGGATTTTCTTTGCTTAATTATGCTTTTTTGTTTCAGATTTCGCCGAAAATTGCCAAAGATGAGTTTTTATTGTTCATTTACACTTATTTCATAGTATTTTTTTTAGTTTTGGCGCATTGCTGGTGCGTGCTTTTACTTCTTTTTTTTTTACTCTTGTGTTATCTTTAGCAAATTTTCCTTTACTGTTTCGTTGAATTGGATTGCATTATGCTTACATGTGTTTCCTGTTCATGTTGTTTTGTTCAGATTTCAGATTGGAGAACGAATGTGAGTTCCTATGTTCATTTTGCTTCATGTTTGCTTACGTCGTCGTCATATGTCGTTTCTCACCAGATTTTCCTCTACTATTTCGTTGAATGGGATTGCATCATGCTCACCTATGTTTCTCTCACCCTTTGTTTCCTTCACTTCCTCTTTCTCCCTCACTGCTACTCAATGTCACTGATGTGGTAGCATATCATTTACTCATCTTCTCAATAAGAAAGAGAGTTATATGATGTCGCTACTATGCATGCGACGCCTTCTCTTATTTCCATCATACTCCAGCTTCCTCTCTCAATGCATGTTGCTTATCTTTCTGTTCGCCCTTAATCGACCTAATTTTTGACCAATATAGTGTAAAGGTTATCGTTCAAAGTCCTTAGGGTCTGAAAGGAGATTGTGTCCTCTTCATTCGTTCAAGCTGTAAGATTTCATCAATAAGTTGCCGCTTGGCTTTCAAGTTGGTGAGAACGAAAACACGGAGCATTCTCGAATTTCTTAGTAACGGAAAGAATGACAGAATGTTTTAGGTTTTTACCCTTCTATATTGTCCAAAACCCTCCGTTCGTAATAGGTGGGACAGAGGAGACTAAATGTTCAAAATTGGGTATAAATATCACCTATGAAAGAGAGTTTCAACACTTATAACATGATTGGTGCTGTTGTGGCTAGGCAGTATGCGTTTGAAAGCGTATAAAAGCGAAGGAGTTTGCAAGGAACTCAAATCGACAATTGCAGTGACCACGCACTCACAGGATCTCTCTTGTAAAGTGGGAATAAACTAGCAAAAACACATTTGTATTGTCTAGAAAACCTTGCCTCCATTCAGACCCTAGGGACTTTGAACCATAACCTTTACACTCTATTGGTCAAAAATTAGGTCGATTAAGGGCGAACAGAAAGATAACCAACATGCATTGAGAGAGGAAGCTGGAGTATGCTTCTCCAAAAATATGTTTCCTAAAACCGTTTCAGCGTTCTTTTCCCGGAAGAGCAAGACTTGCTGGTTGTTTTTCTTCTTGGGTGCAGTAGGATTTCCACATGCTTTCAAGGATGAAATTTTCGCCAAATTTCGTTAATTTCTACAATTTTTATTCGAGATTTTGGGAGAGGCTTAATAACCAGCCAACAGTCTTTTTGCCAACTCCAGCAGTTTTTTAAATCTCTTCCCAGCACCTCTTTTATAATTTTGCTAAATATAATAACTTGCCAAAAATCTGGAGTTTTGAAAAACCATTTAAACGTTACTGCATCAAACACCGCAAAATCTTCGGAATGCCAAGGTTTTAGAACTCGACCATTACTATCATTGTTACAGACCTTACAAAGTAAATGAGCGATTTTCGCTTTGAAACAGAAGATTTCAAACGTTAATGCACAGTCCTGAAATTGAGAGATACTGCAGGTGAGGGAACCGTCACCGAATTCACGATAGTCCCATGGTCCTAACGCTTTGCAGCAGAAGATACTAACTGGCTTACCCGGCTCCGCCCGGCCCTGTCAATGCTATGATTAAAGTCTTATCCTTATCCCTTTAAAATCTTTCATAATGCCCACTTCTACATGCAATTCCCTATTCCCGCTGTGTTAGTAATTAGCATGCCCACCTACCTCCCTCAACAACCCCCAGCCCCGTAGCTCAAACTTTGCAAAAAAAGCAATAAAACCGGTGAAAGTAAGGATAATTCTGAAAACTGATTTCGCTATTCGGCTATCCGGCCCCGAAATGTTTTTGTGATGGATCTTGCTCAAAGTCGGTACATGGGGATTATTGAAGCCGCTGATGACGAATATCGTAGTCAATTCGCGCGATAGCGCCATTTTCTGGGTTTACGTTAGGTACACATAAGAAGCTAAAATCATGGATTTCGCTGAAACTTTGAGGGGGGCTAATTGACAATGCTGATTACGAATACTACTCCTTCGGCATTTTTAGGCGATTTCACTGAGTTATGGTAGGTATAATGCAGAGGGGCGATATCTCAGTTTTGACTGAAACTCGGTCTAGAGAGATTCGACCTTCTGACCACGTCTAAAACACTCTCGTGGCGTTTTGAAACCTTTTCGCAAAGTTACGGTAGGTACATGGCAGCGGGTAAAAATCGTGAACCTGCCTGAAACCTTGGCAGAAAATTACCTAAAGTGCTGTTTTAAGAATGTCGTGCTAATCCCCACGATAAAGCCAATTCGTGTGGTATAAAAGTTTCCCACGACCGTAATTCTTTTTCTTATAGGACCACTGCCGCGCGCGAAACCCCTTCGGCGGCTTTTCCCTAAGCAAGAACAGGGGGAGGGAGGTTTGCCGCGTGCGTTACGCATTGGGACGTGTTATCAGTTTCCTTATAAAACCACTGCCGCGCGCGATACACCCTTTGGCGGCTTTTGCCTAAGCAAGAACAGGGGGAGGGAGATTTGCCGCGTGTTACACGTTTGGACAGGTTATCAGGATGGCGCTGGAGACCGCCATGCAAAACGACCGTTTCCCCATCTCTTAAATATCTGGAATCTAAATTGGCCCGAAAGCGAAAAAATGTCCATGCAAACCCTGCAACTCACCATAACTTCACTATTGCGTTATGACAGCGAGCAAGCATCATATTCATAAGCGATATACTTGTGAACCGTTACAGGTAAGGTTTTGAGCAAATCTGGAACTTCGACCCATCTACACCCACCGTAACCCAAGAAAATGCACTATCCTGCGAAATCAGCATGATATTCGTGTTCAGCGCGCTAAATGACCCCCCCCTAGACGAAGTTTAAAGCAAATCTATGTTTTCGACCCCATGCCATATACCACCGCAACTCTATGAAAAGGTCCCAATACGCAGAGAGAGAGATAATATCCGTAATTAGCATGTCGAATAAGCCATATGGACCGAACTTCAGCCGAATTCATGATTTTGACTTCCTACCGTACACCTATCGTAACCACACTGGAAGACGTTCTGCGGAGAAAGTGTGATATCTGTAACAGCATGTAAAGGACCGGGCATACTTCACGCGATTTCAGTCGCGACGCGATTTGGCAATTCGCCAGAAGTCTTGAGATCCAACACTAGCAAACTGCACGTGCTTAGTGTGTATAACTTACGCAAACTGATGAAATGACCTATCTTCTGTACATTTATAATGTGCTTATAATGAGTATGGACACCTGGAATTTTGCCAAATCGCGTCGCGATTGAAATCGCTTGAAGTATGCCCGGCCCTTAAGATAACCCTTATACACGAAGTTTAAGCAAGCTCTATCACAAAAAAAATTTTGGGGCCCGGATAGCCGAATAGCGCCAAACTTATACCGAACTCGTTATCAGCATGCTCGATTACCACCCTGTGCAAACTCCCAGCCCCGTAGCTCAACTTTGCAAAAAAATCGATAAAATCGATAAAAGTAACCGATAATCCTGAAAACTAATATTGTATTCGGAATCCCTGTGCTCGATTACCCCCTGTGCAAACTCCCAGCAAACTTCAGCTTTATACAGGGTGTCTCAGAAAAATGTTTAGAACGTTTGATCGTTAATATCTCTCTTCCCAAGAAGTCTTTTGCCTTGCTTCAGGTACCGTTTTGTAGAGCTGGCTTCAACTTAGATTTCCATTATAGAACGAATCACCCATCCCTCTTCATTACTGTAGGGTTACGGTAGAAACTTGAAACATATGGTGTCAATGTGGAAAAAGCTGCCGTTTCAAAATTTTTCAAAAAATTGTGAAAACTTGTGTAATAGGGTTTTTATAGACGCTGAGTTCAATACTCAACTATTCACAAGATTACGAGGCTTTCTAAACGGTGTAATCGCACTTTTTAGGAACATTGAAAAAAAGGCCGCTACCTCTCACCTGGCATAACTCTTCAATGAAGCATCATAATAAGTTGGGAACTTTACAGTTATAATCAGCGATTCTAATTAGCCTGGTGTAAAAGTTTTAAGGCTGTTTTGTTTCCTTTCTGGGGCAAAATATGGCCTTTCATTGCTTAAAACCCTCCCTGAAGTTTCTACCGTAATCCTACAGTAATGAAGAGAAATGAGTGATTCGTTCTATACTGCAAATCTAAGTTGAAGCCAGCTCTACAAAACGGTACCTGAAGCAAGGCAAAAGACTTCTTGGGAAGAGAGTTATTAACGATCAAACGTTCTAAACATTTTTTTGGGACACCCTGTATATAAGATTACATTGAGTATCAGGAAAATTATTCATCCATTCATCAAGGTGATTGAATAAGCTCTTCTTCGAAAAAATTGCATCTAAAAGACCTTTCTACGCTCTATCAGTGCGTATGCAAATTGTCTCTTCTCTTAATTCTCGAAAAATATGTCAACATGTTTTTAGCTTGAGAATCTGCCTCAGAAACCGCACCTTATGATAACCTGCCCTTTTTCTACAAATAATGAAAGGTCCACGCAATTCAAGTAATTTGAAGAGCTTGAAAAGCCCTCCATGGTATGTTGTCCAAGAACAGCACAAATTCGGATTGCGTACGGAAGAACTCTTTCTGATTTTCCGAAGCGCCGCTTGAAGACCTATGGGAGAGGAGTTGCAATGAGCTGTCAAAATAACATGCGAAGGTCACTTTATACAGATACAGACACGTTTACAGCTCTGGTTGTTTATCTTCATCACAAAGAGAACCTTCCAAATCGCAATAAATCAAGGTGAGCCACTGCTTTTGGATCATCCTAATATTTTCAACACAGACATTTACAGTTGGAAGAAACTCGTTCATGTTTTGCTTTGCTCCTAGCAGTCGCCAGCGTTCCATTCTATTCGTCTGTCATTTGCTTATTATGTCAAAGTCTCCCCCCCCCCTGCATATGGTGCTTATAGCTTATATGCTTATAACTTATAGCCTGCAGTTCAATTTGCTTAAAAATTTGTCACTCTTCTTTTTCTGTACGCGTTTTCAATTCTTAAACCCCTTTTGACTGTTTTGCTTTCTAGGTAAGAAAAAACATTCGACACAACAAATAACCAAGTAGACTTTGCACACTTACATGAGTTAAAAAAGGGCTTGGCAGTCTCGCTCTTTTGTCCATGACTTCTTACTTAACCACCACCTCAATCACGCAGAATGTTTAGCAAGCAGATTTCCCTACTCGTAGAACCGGCCGAGCGTTGATAGCCCCATAGATTGGGGTAATCAAACGCGGCTAAAGGAGATACTTATCTCTGATTTCGCTTCTGCTTTGAACACAGATTTTTTCGTAGACATTGATTGCTGCCATAGCCTCTTTTCACTTTTCCCACACAATCTATCAGTTGAAAATTTGCCACAGAGATGCAGAGGGCAAATAGCGTTGAGCTATGCCTTTATAATTGCTTTCATTCACTCAAAACTCTTCTTTTTACTTGGTGGAGAAACGTTCCAGCTGACCTTGATCGTTATTTCATGGCTTACTTATTCCTGATTAGCAACAATCACAACGAATGGCTCTGTTTGGTAATGTAACAGAGCTGGCGGGAAAGGCGGGGGTGGAGAGGGGGGGGGGAAGGGTGGACTTCGCACAAGACTTTCACTTATTCTTATGAATCTGAAGTTTTCTCCTTTCCATTTTTATTTTGTATATGTCCTAGATTTTTGCTGGTTATATCAAGCTTGTTTGAAATGTCACGATGCTCTAGCTCTCCATCAATTGAGAAATTTATAATTTGTACGGACACTACCAACGATTTCTTTGACGTTCCCGAAGTCTACACCATGCGCAAAAATAATACGATGTAGCGTGTTTGAGGGCTGTGCCCAGATCTCTCGCTTCCAATTTCGGCATTGAAACTAAATTCCTCTGTAATATGTTTTTCGCACATCATTTCATATCAATTATATATTGCATGAGGAAATGCTAGGCAGACAACGACCATGACCACTGTACGCATCTGACCATTCAAACTTTGTGAATATACACTTTGAAAAACTTCTACAACTTGAGCTAGAAAATATCTACATCTTGGATGTGAACAATAAGAACATCCCAACGTCGTCTGAGAAATTTTCAAGTTGTTGTCAATAAAATCGTTATCGAAAATTGTATCAACAGTGTAACGTCATCCAGCATGAACTAGAAAAAATTGACCTCCACAGGCGGCACATTGTGAAGTTATGGCAATCAGCAGGTTTTTCAACATAATCTCTCTTAAAGATTAAAATTTTCGATGATTTCATCAAACCTCACCTCTGTTCGTCAACCTATTGATCACTGAAATTTCAAAACTCCCCGTAATAAGGCAATAAGCAAAATACTCGCAATCCGTTAAAATTTTGAGATCCAGCTGTGGTCATTTGGCTGAACTGGCCCTCTGAGTGCTTTCCGATTCCATGCTTCTGAATCCAAAGATTCAGACACATCGTCACCATGATTGATTGGTTATTTTCAAATATGGCAAAAAGAGCTAAAACTCGTTGTTAATGATTATAATGTCATGATTTCGACTTCATATCTTTATACTAGGAGTTTGTACCACTGTTCTCATCATCAAATACTGGACATGTGAGTTCGGCGGCTTTTATATGAAAAAGATGTTCAGAATTCTCCATAGCCAAATTCGATAGGAAAAAGTGAAAAGGAGAAGCTATGAAAAAGTAAAATTTCGGTACTTTTCCATATAGGGACCCATTTTTTTTCAAAATGTTCCCATGAAACACGTGCTTCAGGCTAGAGAATTTTTTCATAGATCTTGTGAGCACTGCCTCCTTGCCACTTGTCAAGATAAGAATTAATACGTTTGGGGCTAGATTGATATGTTTTTTGAAATCATTTCCCTGAGGGACGAGAGCCTTTGAAATGACTGAAAGCTGTGTTTAGGCCTTTTATAAAAGCAAAACAATTTTAAAAGTTTATTGAAACACTAGTTGACTTACCCGGTTCCGCCCGCCCCTGTCATTATTATATTCGTAATCAGCATGCTCGATTACCCCCCTGTGCCAAGTCCCAGCCCCGTAGCTCAAATTTTGCAAAAAATCGATAAAATCGATATCGATCGATGACGAAAAGTAGCCTATGACACCCGCCGGGGCCCGAAGTGTATATGTGCCAAGTTTGGTCCGGATCGGTTCAGAAATGGAATTTTCTATTCGGAACATACGTACACACATACAGACATGCAGACATACAGACATACAGACATACAGACAACAGACATTCAGCTTTATATAGAAGGATTGGTATTTTCAGCAATGTCTGTAAAAATCCTGCTCTTTACATTGTTTCCGCTATGCGAATTTAGCCAGGAAAGAATATTAAAGGTTTGAAGTACCTGGCTACCAATTGTTTCGTCGTTTACACGAAAGCAGCAGCCTACAGCTAGCGCCAACTTGAGTCCTTCTGGAAGTACATGTTATGTCCAAAACTGGGTGCTTCAAAATAATTTTTGACTGATGTTGCTTGGCAGGCTGTCCCCTACAAACAGGAATGAGATCTACGTGAAACAATATCGCTTTTAAATGCTCCAGTATTTTCAGCCATTCTAGTAAGCAGTAGAATAAAATGTAACAGTCTATGCGTCACTTCTGCTTCGCGAGGCTCGCAATATTCTACTATCGTATACCTTCCCCGTGCTCGCATAATTATGGCTTTGAAACTAAGCGCGAAGCCGGTTACAAGAATGGGTAAGCATTTACACATTTCAAAAGCTTTTTCATGCAGGATTGGTTCCCTTGAGAGGAGGAAACTTTTCTGCAAAAAAACAGACCGGAACAAACCCGAGTTTAAGGTTACGGAATTATGGCTTGAGAGTCACCATGCGGAGAACGACCACTTTGAGCAGCATTTGAGCTATATTCCTAATTTCTTGGGTAAAACCCAAAGTCATGGTGCTGCCAAAAGTCAAGATAGCGACCCATTTTGACGGAGCACAATCGGCGTGAACCCTTTTGATGCGCAAATTTTGATAGATGCGCAATTGGATCGCCTCGTTTTTGTGCATGGTAGACTTACACTCGAGTAGACTCGTCGGCAAATATAGTGCGTTGCGCTGCTGAGAGTATGCGCTAGGCGTATAGCCAGGCCAGTATCGTCCGGATTCCATGCATAGCTATTTGTTCACGCCCAAATTTCACTGCAAACTCCGGTACACGCGAGAGTGTGACGCTAATAGTGAAACTTATGCAAAACAACTCAAGATCTTGAAAGTAGTCGCTATCCAAAATTCGTAACAGACAGGTAAATCACACAAACTAAAAGATAGACAGCTTTAGCACGTCACTATGTTGGGATACTCTGCCATGAATTCTTATTTCATACATTGTCTTTTAAGACCATTGGTTCAGCAACGAGTTGAAATAAGCATCAGTTTCCTTTTTTGGCTCAGGACGTTGTGCGATGGCGTTTTGGAATTCCTTCAGAACTCGTGATTCACGTTTTAACACTATATATATCCAACTCGACACAATTAAGAAATAATATGGAAGAATCTAAAAAAATTGCTTAAATATGTATGACTCCTATCGAATTGCTACTCACGTACACGGCTGCCAATGATATTGAAAATGTCTTCGTGTGGAACTTTTCGCGAAAATTACGTATTACAATATTTCCTGAGATGACCAGTTTAACAAGGCATCTTAATCGATGAGTTAAACCCACCTATTATGAACAATCCGAATACAAGTAAATGTGATATCACGATAGGAAAAAGTATGCGCAACACTTTCAAGTTTCCTTGTATTTCATAACGTAAATGAAGAGAGTACTTCCTGAATTCACCCGATAGATGTGACTTGCGAATTAGCATGCGGGTACCACTACGTGTTGTGAAAACGTAGATGAAAACAGAAATCTTGCTGTTTGTATGTATAATCACTTACCCGCTGCTAAGCTTCCCCTTGTTGTGATAAAGACAATATGCGAAGACTAACATAGATATTAAGTCAACAATGAGCATTATGAAGTATATCAGGCTTATTCGGGGAGTAGCGGAATTTGGAATGGCTACACATTGTGTTAGCACTTCGGCATCGTCCGTAGCCGCGAGACCCCATCTCATACATTGTATGGATAGCAGTAACTGCAATGACGGAAGTTCACGATATCAGGCGATCATACGTGTACTCACCACCATGACGGCCAAGATGGGCCCTACAAATTTGCCTTGACGTTCGTAATGTCCCAAACGATATGTCGCAATTACTCGCTCAATGGTTAGAGCAGCCTAAAACTTGATATTAAACTGAGTAAAACAAAAACTTCAGAGAAACCTGTATTAGAATGAAGCCTATAATGCATGTAGTTAAAGGGATTAGCGACCAGGAGCACTCTGTCGTGTAAAATACCAGTGAGCAAGGTGAGTTTTCGTTAATAATGTGATAAATGTGAAAAACCTGCAAAGTTACAAAATTTCTCTTATGCGAAAGCTTAAGTAGCCTTATTTTGAAACTAACGTAGGTGATGTCGGTCATCAGATTGAAAATGATGCCATATGCGAAGAAAAGGTAAATGAGAATCTGAATGAAAGGAAGCTACCAAAAGTAAATAAAATACAACTTTAGTTGCTGGAAACGCTATGAGTCTTCGATTACTGTAAGTAAATTTTTTTTCATTTAATTAGTAGACCACCTTTATGTTCCGATGGAAAGTTGTGCTTCGTGAAAAACGAACTGCTAACAACACAGTGAATGTCAGAGAGAGACATGAACTGATAGCTAGCGATGTATACACACCGAGATATATGGGATCCGTTGGAACTTTCCTGAGTACCAAACACAAACTGATGTTCTTCATCTGAAATAGCATATCCATCATGAAAATTAGATAAGGGCATGATTTATCGTATCGTAAAGAAAAAGAACTGAGTGCAGTATGCTATAATGTTTTTGTAGATCAATCGTGTTATGCTCAACGCTACTACATTCTGCTTTGAGTCGTGTCATGCTTAATCGCTAGAAATTCTGTGTGTCTGACAAACAGGGATTACGTTTCTTGAAAAACGGTGAAGGACAATACAGACTCAAGCTGCGTGCTTCGTATTTCCAGTATAGTTTAACGTGTTGTAGCCAAATAAATCAATGGAATCTTTATACATTAAAACTCAAAAATTGTCTGTGCAAATGGTCGAAACGAGCGCCATTCAACCGATTGGGCTGAAACTTTGCACACAGATTTCACAGTTTTCGACCCCGGAGACGGTTTAGGCTACTTTCCACTAGAATTTGCAGGGTCCTTTTATCGATTTATTGGTCGACAAGTCAACGCAAGATCCAGAGGAACGAGAGGCGCAGGTTTGGAGCGGGGCATGGAAGAAGAAAGGAAGAACGAGTAGAAGATTGAAAATTTATAGGAAGAGTAAGTTGTACGCTTTAGGAATGATTTTGTACTTTTCGCGGTATCAGGGGTTCAGAATTACGGTCCGAGCGGGCAGTGTACGCCGGCTAGCTACGATATATTTATCAGCATAGTTGGCAAAAACTCTTTGGCCTACTTTTAAGCATAGCATAGAAAGTTGAACTCAGTAGCCTTACTTGAGTGCTAACTCAGTCGTAATAATTATCAAAGCATAAGACTCAATATTCAGCCATATCAGATTGTTATGTTGTTATATCGGACGTTGAAGTCTCTAACAACAAACAACTCTTTGCGTGGTTGATTTACAACTTATTGACAATCATAATCACTCAAACTAGTCATTCCAGAGGTTCGTGTGAGGGGATAAGTTGTGACTCAGATTCTTGATGGCTACATGAAAAATTGAAGGAAATGTGCAGTTTTTAAGTTACTCGAGCTTAAATGTTCCACTTGATTAAAAATAGTGTGATTGTTGCCTACAATGGAGAACGTCGCAGCAGTTACGTAATACTGTGATTTGTTGTGCTAAAACTGCGTTTAGTAACGGTCAGTTTAACAAAAGTTTCTTGATACCAGCAAATGAAGGTCTTCTAAATGATGCATCGTTAAAACAACACAAGCACAACAGCCGACAAGTCATTCTAATTCAGATTCGCCTCTAATAACATGAAGACTCAGCAAAAATTGTTTTTTTTTGTTCAGGATAAAACTAAAAAGATTAAATTTTGGAAAGTCGATAGAATAGCTTACATTTGAATAACACGTTAGCGGAAGTTATTTTCTAGGCAGCGTTTTGTGTCCGTCTCTATATGTATAGAACCACATCTTTTACCAATGCGTCACCTCTGCTTCTCAAAGGCTCGCACTGGTTCTACTGTCTGAATTACGTACTCATTCTCTTGTAATGATGGCAATGAAACTCATCGCGCAACGATGACTATCTCGAATCAATTGTAAACGACTCATTCCCAACATTTTCATAAGAAATCGGTAATCGGTATTTTTCGGGGATTAGACTTCTTGCAGAAGAACGAATGCAAATCTGAATCGGTTTCTGGATTTTTCATGGTATGCTAGTTGCCACAAGGACAGTAACCACCGTGAGCTACATCTCCGTGCAAAAATCTTTTCAAATGCTCTGGTAAACCCTTGGAAAATTGACCATTTACACAGCTAATTCTTTTTGGCTCCATTTTCGTAAAATAGTAGACTTTTGGTCACTTTTTCAAGCTATAATCTATGGCTTGCATATTAACTTGTCAAACATATCGAAGACTTTGCAAAAAGTGGCACTACGGTCCCAATTTTGCTGGCGAGAAGCCAAGTGGATCCGCTTGACGCGCAGTTCTTGAGGGATCACTCAATGTATCTACTCATGCTTTTGCTTGGTGGGCCTTCCTGCTGGTAGCAATCGCTGTGCAAATTTGGGCTCAGGACATTGGCTGGAACGCGCTCTACGAATTTCGTAACGAACAGACAGACACAGACACATACACACAGAAAACACGTAAACATCCTCCCGTTATTATGATCTTTTATGCTCATTGAAGGAGGCCGCCGCCTCCCAATGCCTTAGTAAACTAATTATACACGCACAAAACATTGTATATATTTCTTGAATTATTGAGAGCAGTTAATTTTTTAAACTTATTCTTTGTATCATAGTGAACACCTACGAAAGTTAATGACTAAGCCCAGCTTACAGAAGATAGTTGGCGAATGAAACTCAAATTCCAGGAATTCTCTGTATATACGAATTTAGCATTCTACAGTCTGCTAACCTAAGCATTCATCTTCTCCAACGTACGTGTCAGGGTCAGCTTCTATTGAACCAACAGCTGGAAAAATGAGTATTGCTGTGTGTGAGTTGATCCTATGTGGCAGACTGATGTGATGACATACAGATGGGAAAGGTAAAGTTATTTGTGGTCAGCAATGTTGATGTTGCGGTATTCATTCCCCCGACGTTTCTGCGCTCAAAGCCTGTCGATAGCGGGGAGCCTAAAAAGCACTGGAAAATTGATAGAGAGTTATTAGAAGTAATTCTTATTATTTGAACTAACCGAATAGAAAAATTCATGGAAAGGGTGGCCAACTCCACACTTATTTGACAAATTCTGGCTATACTCCAACCCTCCCCTCAAAATCGGAAAAACCATTCCCGTTTACTGTTCTGACATAAGTCATATATAGCCACTTTTCGCCACTCTCCATTTTTTCCCTCCCCCTTTTCTGCCCCCCCCCTTACCCCCACGTTTTTCCTTATCCTTTTTCTGCATAGTTATCCTACCTGCTCATCGCTGCCTTACTAATCCCGTTCAGTGCAAGACCAACAATATTAAGCTACAAACTCTCGGTAGAAAAGGCAATACAAATTGTGCTCCGGAACAAAAACAGGCTTGTTTCAAAGCAGAGCAATGGTATAACAACAAATTTGATGCGTACATCGCAGCGAGATTTGAAGCAATGTATGAAAAATTACGGAAAGATCATGGCCGGTAATAATCTACTCTACCTGGTGGCATTATAGATGCCGGCAAGTTGGCACGCATCGCGAAAAGTTCTCAACTCAGCCGACATCTCGCGGACTGGTTACTGGTTTTGATACTTTGTATTATCTCGGTCCGTAGTTAATGTCTTTACAAGAATTTTGACAACACAGTCCTCTGCAAAACAGTGGCATCTCGCGTGTTCGAACCTGCTTGCGTTGTCATCGAGCGCGATCGCGTTAACCGATAGACCACTCCAACTATTGATGTTTGCAAAACAATAGCAGGAGCGCATAAATAGGTGGCGCCTGTAAGAGGATGATAAATAGGTGGCGCCTGTAAGAGGATGATCAATACATTACGTGATAGCCGTCGACCTGAAAGAACAGCTGATTGGACGAATTGTTGCAAAAGAGGTTATGAAGGCAAAAAGAAGACGATTCTGCTAAAGTTCTACAACAAAGGCAGACTCTTTTTTCGTACACAACAAAAAACTCCTAAGGACAAAAATGACAATATAATGATATTTTGATGAAAAGTAGAAATTTGGATCTATTTGCTTGACGTCAATTGTGAATACCCAAAGTCGCAACGTCGGCAAAGGTGCGGCATCTCGACGTTGCAGGGCACGTCGAGATGCCGGCAGCTTCCTCTCTAAAAAAGCACGCTGTTTCTCGTGCTCTCTGACCTGCCGGCAGCTTCCACCTCGAGGATTTCGACGAGATGCCGGCAGGTTGCCGGCAGCCCCTCCTGCGTTTCCAGATATTTTCCTACAGGGGGAATTCTGGAACCGCAAATTTCGATGGAGGTTTCTATAGAGTTGAGGTGGCATCTTCATCGAAAAAATTTTTTGGAAAAAGGCTTCTTACGGCCTGAATTTGGGGTTTCAATTTCTGGCCACCTCACTTAAAGGTGCCAGCGACCTGCCGACGAGACCTGCCGCCAGAGGGTTGCTAACGGCCCATGTGTATTAAAAACATGGCAAACAAACAGGAAGACTCGTGCTATTGGAAAGCCACCTGACGTAATCTAGAAGAAGCAAAGTTACAATTTCCCCTTTACTCACATATAAAACCTTTTTTTATATAGCTTCTTTCACATTCTAAACTTATATTTAAATTTCTGAACCGTCCCAAACCCGCTCCTCTTCGCCCTAATAATACCGCTCACAGAACATGCAAAATTTCCGGAAATTCCGCGAAATTCCGAGAATTCCGCGAACTTCCGCGAAATTTCGGGAATTTCGCGAAATTCCCGAAATTTCGCGGAATTCCCGGAAATTTTGCATGTTCTGTGAGCGGTATTGTAGTTCCAAAAAAATTCTCACTGGTAATGAGATCCTACTCCAAGCAAACAATGTTGCTCGCACGAAACAAGGCGTTGAATACAAGCATCATCATCTTTGCGTAAAGGCTGCTGGCGGATGAACGCAAGACCTAGTGGCATGAACGCCGCAGAGCCATGAAGGTGAAAATACGCGCGAGTAGCGTTCGAGCCCGTGCAATCAATATCACTTTTGCGTCTTCATCTGGCAGTAACTTTTACTGCTCTGTATTTTTTCTTGAACATGTTTTTTCTCTACAAGCATCTCATAGAGCAAATCCTACTTCTACTGCGAGATGGTGCCGAGCGTTTTGGAGAAAGGTATGACATTTTTGATACAGAAAGAGCTGCGGTCGCGTGTGGCAAAAGCCACATTTTTACTGCTAAGTTGATACATAATTCCTGATCAAAATAGATACAGTCAACGATAATACATACTTCTTCGATATTTTAAATAATTCCTGATAAACCATTCGATAGAGCAAGGTTAGCTCTATAAGATAGTGCTGAAGTTTTGCAGCAGCTTTGATCCAAGCGAAGACTGAAGCCAAAATCGAAAAAGATTCTAGCACCCCCAAAAAACCAAGAAAAAATTCTTTCAGCTAAAAGTTAAGAAAACGAAGATTTTCGTGTTTTTTCCAAAACGATGCTGAGATGTTCCAGCACTGACAGTTTATAATACTGGACTTTACAAGCATGAGTGTGAATTTTCAGCTTTTTACAGGCAGTTGGTTTACGAATAATATCGAATTTCTGGCAACTAGGCGACAAAATTTCGAATAAGGAGAGTTAGCGATATTTCTCGTGGACTAGCTCTTCTAGAAGGCTGAAAATGTTAAGTTTTACTGCTAAAGTCATGTGGTATACAACTGTTAGTGCTACTATAGAGCATCTCATCATTGATTTGGCAAAAACAAAAAACTTCGTTTTCTCGTCGTCTAGCCGAGAAAAAAATAATGCAACAACTTTTATAGGAGTTTTTTTAGCGGAGATACAGTTTTGTTTTGATTTGTGTTAAGGTTTTCGAACGCATGGTTTTTTCAGCTTTCGGCTCAAAAGTTCGTGGATATTTCACACTACCGCGTAGAGCTAGGTTTGCGTGGTCTAATGATATATCAAATCCTATTTAAGATACAGGAAAAATCCGGATTATTGCGATATGTACCTATTTGGGTGCAGGAATTATGCATCACTAATAGTTGAAGTGACGCTTTGTGATTTGAGTTTTAGCGTCTAATCTTTGCAAGCAAAGATTAGACGCTAAAACTACCTCCGCTAAAGCTACCTCCGCTTCAAATGTGCGCAGTTGTACTATCCTTTCTTCACTCTTGTTTTATCATACATGCTCCTCTGAGAGCATGCTCAAACAATTCACTGGATCCGCAGTACAAGCGGAGGTAGCAGCGGTTCCGCAGCACATTCTTAACTATTGAGAAAAAGCACGTTCCAAAATGCGGGGTTTCCGCAATTGACGTCAAAGATACAAACCGGAACTTTCGCAGCATTTCGATTAAAGCGCTGCGGAAAGTTGTAAAATCGTAGTGTTTCCGCAGCACTTTGACCTGTCAGCATTTCCGCAGGACTTTGAGAGCGCATACACTCGCGATTACGAAATAGCCAACGCATCTTCGCTGTTGTCTTCCGTACGCTTTTCGCTTTTGTTTCTCTTATTTCCCTTCTCTTTATTCTTTTGTTTCTTCAATGCTGGCGTAATCAAACTGGTACTTAACCATATTCTGACAAATATTCTTTGTGTCGGTGCACCTATGAAGACAATCTCATCAAGCTGCTGGAAAACTGGAAAAGAACTCACAAAAAAATGAGAGGAGGACTGCATTGAAGCACAAAGTGCATCACTGCATTGAAGCACAAAGTGCTTATGCAGGTATGTCCATTTACTCTGCGTTTATGGCCATTGAAACTTGGTAAGTTGATAATAACAGAGCGAGTAAAGAGATTCCCTTTTTTAGAACTGGGGTTTCCAATTTTTCTCGTTTCAGATAGACTTTTCATCAATGGCGGACTAAAGGAGAAAGAGAGGGGAAAAGTGGCACTTTCGAATGGTCTATAAGAGTTACGAATTTATGAGGGAAAGAGGAAAACTGGAGATACTATTTCAAGTTATTACAAGATTCAAAGAATTATGCACGTTTGTTTTTGGTAAGTAATGAAATAGTTTGCAAAATTTTCACCGACTGAGCTTTGAAGATAACTTTTTGGGTTGCTTTCGCAAAAGTTATTGTATTTTCCTAATTCTAAGAAAAGGGAGAAGGAGTGGCTTCAAGGGCTCCTTTTCATGAGGATCTGGAAAAAATGCCCCGAAAAATTCTGAGCATCCAAAAATTGTTTAGGACGTGACTAGACTCCTTCAACCCAAGAAATGTTCCCTCTCTCCCACAAAAAATTCTCCAGACCGTCACTGCTTTTCATATGAATGCACTTTCCTTTCGTTCTTTGCTCCTATTATATTTCCATGATCTCACTGACACATAGCTGTCTCCGCACAACAGCGCTCTCTCAAAGAGTCGTTCCGAAAGTAATTTTGCTTTTTTCACAAGAGTAACAACCGGTAAAACAAAGAATGTCAGAAGCTTTTAGATGTATTCGATGCAGCTTTTCATCGTCTTTTAAGTGATTGTTTGATCTTTCCAGCAAGCTCTCAAAAAAAGACCAAAAGCTATGGCCCATGATTTTTTGCCGTGGTCAAGTTCCGCTAATTTTTTACATTTTGTAGATTCCGCAAAGAAGTACAAGTAGGGTTCAAAGAGCCAACCCCCCATATCTCGTCATATTTGCCAGATTTTTTAAAAAGCCGCCGAATTCTAGCAAACTTATTTCAAACACATTAAACACAGGTAAATCGTCGGCATTTGAAACTTTCAAAATGATTATGATTAGATACTGCTTTCACAAAGCAAACAAGCGTTATGCGAAATATCAAATCAATATCGTTTATTTCGAATGCTTTTCAGCGCCTCAGAACCTGAAGCAGTTAATGAAGCAGTTAGTGGATACGCCCGAATTGCTCATTGAAGCAATCACTGATATTTCTGCAATGTGGGTTTATTTGAAAAAGATTCTTTTTAGATTTTATTCTGGATGCACTTGATTTGGATCAAAGCGAGCTGCTTGGATCTAGGCTGGAGTTGTTGAAAAATTCCAGGAACATATGAGTTAGGTCTCAATCCTTTTGTGTAATCAGCAATTAGCTTCTGGTTGTCTCTTAACAAAACGGAGCAAGAGAGGGAAATTATTTAATGCCTTTCAAAGAAGAGGACGTGGCGTACCGGAGCAGTAAGACCAGGACGTGCATAGCAGAGGTGCCGAGTTTTTCTAAGTATATGACTATTCAGCTAACTATATCTAGTAGCCTCCAGTAAATGTATTCTTTCAGTGAGGACATTCGATACTACAGACTACAAGAATGCTGAAGGGCATCTGGTGCTACAAAGTTACATTTACATCAAAAAAATTTCGATTATCATTCTCATTGAAGAGAGGGAAAGAGGCCGAAGTCGGTTTCAGTCGCGCAGACAGGGCCAGAATGACACCCGATGAATGGAAACGGGCTGATTTCTTATAGGAAGCATTCCCCTTGAAGCGCACCTTTCCCCTTGTGATTGAAGTCGTTATTCTTACTTTCACTTTATTCTTGCACAGTATATCAATGCCCTATGACTTAGTATTTGCTTCTTGTGTTTCGCCGAGCTTGATGCACCATTCTGTAGAGCGAGGTTCAACTCAGATGTACAGTATGGATCGAATCGTCAATTACTTCTCATTACTGCAGGATTACGGTAAAAAATCCGGAACGATTTTAGGAAATCGAAAGCGATTTTTGCCTCAGAAGAAAAAAAATTAAACAAGCCAGAAACTTTTGTGATGGAGTAGTCGAAGTCGGTCAATTCTAAATTTGAAAGTTATACTTCACTGTAATGCTTCTTTCATAAGTTATTTCAGTTTTATGGTAGCAACTGTTTTTCAGTGTTAGTCAGAAATGTGGTTACACACTGAAAAATTTGGAGAACTCGTGAAAAGTTGTGCGGTATAAACAGCACGCCTAAAACCTTGATACACAAAGTTTCAAATTTTTTGGAATTTTTTTCCTCAAAAGGCCTATTCCACAGTGACGCTGCATTCTGAAACTTCATGCCGTAACCCTACAAAAACGAATAGAGATTGATTTTCTGCACCAAGCTGCAAATCTAAGTTAGTCCTCGCTCTACAGAATGTTACCTTAAACTCGTCGAAAGACATGAAAGCAAGGGAGTTATTAACGATCAAACAGTGTGCCATCTTTGAGACACCCTGTATATTTCAACATTACTTTATTAATTTTTTTATTGATTCTCTGCCTCACTGATTTGTGTTCAATCTCAGGCCAATTGTCAACCTCCCTCTTGGTGTCTTTTACGATTCTATGTGGTGCCTGCATACAGTGTGCCATTTTTTTTTCAATAAAACCTAGCTGTCTAGGTCTCATCTCAGCATCTCGAATGTTTGAAAGAATTCTCAAAGCAGAAAACTAGCATTTCAACATGAACATGATATGGAAGAATCGGATCGCGATTCAAAAGCGAAAACCGCAAACGCTGCGGAATTCCCGATAACAATGGCGTTGACGATTGAAAGGTATATGCATTTCCGCAAATTTGCTTGGGTTCAGGTAAAAAAAAATTCCAAATTCCATGTCAGAAATTGTTCCACATAAATGAATCATAAATGCTCTGTAGGATGACAAATTTGCCTTGATATCGCCATGAGAAATACCCCTGATTTTGAAAATGTCAGCAGTGCTAAGTACAAGGCTAAGTACAAGGTGATGGGGACAAAATAAGCCGTTGATTTGCTGTAGAAACGTAGGGTGAGAATCGACAATATGGCGCTTCTGGCAAGTTTTACATGGGAAATTAGCGGATTTGGGTAGACCCCACTAAAGTCTGGACGGATATGGCGGGAGCAACAATGGCACACGCCCAACTACAATACACAGAAACATCGCTTTGGCGACTTTCAACTTGAGATGAATAGGCACAATTCTACTTAAAAGTTCGCTGAAAACCTTCGGAGAGAAGCCCCGACTGCTAAACTCACAACCACATCAGAAAGAGTGAATGGAGTGCAGAGGTGAGTAATAATATGGTAGATTCCTGCAGCAACAGGAAAAATGCATTATAGCATTTCAGAATTTTCCCAAAATGGCAACAATGTTCCTCATAGAATTGGTTTGGATTATACATTCAGGTGCCTAGAAAAAGTGATGAAGCTCACTAAAAACCAGAGAGTGTGCGCAAAACTTGCGCAAAGAGCCGCACGAAAATGCTGCTTCCTAGTGAAGAGGAAAAAAGCCTCAACAACGTTGTCGTGCCCCTAATATCTCATGAGAAACAGAATGCTATGTAATGGCAAAGTTCCGTCAAGATTGCAGAGGTATATGGCCGAGCCAGTGCCCTGTCGGTCTGCTGTTTCTCCCGTAGTCCGCGCATTTTTGATGCACTGCTTCGCTACAGCGTCGCTTTCACGCGTCGTTTCGCTTTAATCCTTTTTTCCGCTGTTTATGATCAAATCTTGCAAATCGTATATCATTTTTGAGCTCTTGAAGCCTACTGACATGCTGACAACTTCGCTGAGCTAAGTTTTTCGATCTGGAGTCTAAAAAATCCTGGTGACGAAATTCTTGCATTCGATGCATCTTGTTTCCTTATAATATAACGTCACGAACTCAACTTTCGATTGATTTAAATGTCGAAATACTCAGTAGCTACCTTGCTTGGAATGATTCTCACTCAGGATGGTGAGCAAGGCAACTCAGATAACGTCGCCAGAAACAAAAACAAAAAGACGAGACGAGACTTTATAGGAGATCTAGAAATTAATCGTATTTGACGTGCAATCTGACTTATTGTTAGAAAACAAGTCATTTAGATAATTAGTTTCCTGTTTTCCCTCTCTTTGGAAACCGAGACGTCTGAACCGAGATTGAATTTGACACTATAGCGGAAGAGAATAGCTTTCCGTTCTAGGTGTTTATCAGCCACTTTGATCGAAGATCTGCGACTAACATTGTCAAGAGAAAGACTGCAAGTTTATTGCATTCCGGTCGGTTTTCAACGTTTTTCGACGCTCCTATTTTAGTTTACATTTCTTTAGCTTCTTCACATTTCTTCGAATAATCACTTTCTGCAAAAATCAGTGGTAATCAGTAGTCTGGACTACGGAGATTATGGTCACAAGTGCAAGTTAATCTTCGGGTCAAGCGAGCGGGGTCAACACGCGAGATTGTGCGAAATGTAAGCATTAGCCGGCTTGTACATAAATCAAGCAGCATCAGATGATAGAACACGAACACACCGAATTTGGCGTGTGCCTTTATTTCATGACCACTGATTCTTCAACGAGTCGAAGTAAGCGTCGCCATCCTTGTTCGCTTCGGGACGTTCTGCAATGGCTTTTCGAAAAAGCAGAGACTCGCGTTCGTTGCGAAGTAATATCGTATAGATCCAGATAGAAACCATCAGAAAGTAGTATGGCATAATCTGAAATGAGCAAACAATATCATGGCTTATCTGATGCGTACTTACGTATACCACAGCCAGTGATAAGACTAAAGCTCTGTACGGAAGAATTCCTCGCAGGGACCTTATAAGTAGAGTTCCTAGAGCAGAGATTGTTGTGTGGATTACAGTCACAAAAAGTTGTACCTCCAATAAAAGTGCCAGATACTACGAAATGGGAAGTTACAATAGGAAATAGGATACGCAGCACTTTAAGATTCTCTTGTATCTCATAACTTATTTCAAGATGAAATCTTCTGAAACCCTTCTTGTAGCATCTTTCCTTGAAAAATCCAAATTAAAAAAGGCTGTTGATGCCCATGCTTACCCGCTATTCGCCTTCCTCTTGTTATATGTGAGGCAACAGTAAAACGTTAGCATCGAAGACAAATCCACAATGAGTAAAAGTGAACAAATCAAGTTCATCTGAGCAGTAGCAGAGACTGGAATTGCCGCGCAATGAAATAGTAGTTCGTCTGGATCCGTAGTTGCAAAACCCCATCTCACACAAATCAAACATGACACAAACTGCAATAAGACTTCTTCTATTAGTACACGCCTAAAAGAAGTGCATAGTCTGTAAAACAGAGGCCACTTGTTGGAGAATATGAAGTTGTAACAAACGGCCTCCGCCTTTTTAGGTCTAAATTAACATTGTGGAGCGTTGAACTTAACAGCTCAGCAAACCGCTTAGCAAATGGTAACGTTCGACCATCT